>JBAKBP010037459.1:0-17287 GCA_037953745.1 Lithodes maja | reverse complement strand
CTCGTCACCATATATAATTAATACATTTTCTTAGTGTATACAAGTTATATATTGTATGCTCGTCACCATATATAATTAATACATTTTCTTAGTGTATACAAGTTATATATTGTATGCTCGTCACCATATATAATTAATACATTTTCTTAGTGTATACAAGTTATATATTGTATGCTCGTCACCATATATAATTAATACATTTTCTTAGTGTATACAAGTTATATATTGTATGCTCGTCACCATATATAATTAATACATTTTCTTAGTGTATACAAGTTATATATTGTATGCTCGTCACCATATATAATTAATACATTTTCTTAGTGTATACAAGTTATATATTGTATGCTCGTCACCATATATAATTAATACATTTTCTTAGTGTATACAAGTTATATATTGTATGCTCGTCACCATATATAATTAATACATTTTCTTAGTGTATACAAGTTATATATTGTATGCTCGTCACCATATATAATTAATACATTTTCTTAGTGTATACAAGTTATATATTGTATGCTCGTCACCATATATAATTAATACATTTTCTTAGTGTATACAAGTTATATATTGTATGCTCGTCACCATATATAATTAATACATTTTCTTAGTGTATACAAGTTATATATTGTATGCTCGTCACCATATATAATTAATACATTTTCTTAGTGTATACAAGTTATATATTGTATGCTCGTCACCATATATAATTAATACATTTTCTTAGTGTATACAAGTTATATATTGTATGCTCGTCACCATATATAATTAATACATTTTCTTAGTGTATACAAGTTATATATTGTATGCTCGTCACCATATATAATTAATACATTTTCTTAGTGTATACAAGTTATATATTGTATGCTCGTCACCATATATAATTAATACATTTTCTTAGTGTATACAAGTTATATATTGTATGCTCGTCACCATATATAATTAATACATTTTCTTAGTGTATACAAGTTATATATTGTATGCTCGTCACCATATATAATTAATACATTTTCTTAGTGTATACAAGTTATATATTGTATGCTCGTCACCATATATAATTAATACATTTTCTTAGTGTATACAAGTTATATATTGTATGCTCGTCACCATATATAATTAATACATTTTCTTAGTGTATACAAGTTATATATTGTATGCTCGTCACCATATATAATTAATACATTTTCTTAGTGTATACAAGTTATATATTGTATGCTCGTCACCATATATAATTAATACATTTTCTTAGTGTATACAAGTTATATATTGTATGCTCGTCACCATATATAATTAATACATTTTCTTAGTGTATACAAGTTATATATTGTATGCTCGTCACCATATATAATTAATACATTTTCTTAGTGTATACAAGTTATATATTGTATGCTCGTCACCATATATAATTAATACATTTTCTTAGTGTATACAAGTTATATATTGTATGCTCGTCACCATATATAATTAATACATTTTCTTAGTGTATACAAGTTATATATTGTATGCTCGTCACCATATATAATTAATACATTTTCTTAGTGTATACAAGTTATATATTGTATGCTCGTCACCATATATAAT
This sequence comes from Lithodes maja, assembly GCA_037953745.1. NCBI lineage: Eukaryota > Metazoa > Arthropoda > Malacostraca > Decapoda > Lithodidae > Lithodes > Lithodes maja. The sequence continues at coordinate 15,703 of JBAKBP010037459.1, read as the reverse complement.
TAATACATTTTCTTAGTGTATACAAGTTATATATTGTATGCTCGTCACCATATATAATTAATACATTTTCTTAGTGTATACAAGTTATATATTGTATGCTCGTCACCATATATAATTAATACATTTTCTTAGTGTATACAAGTTATATATTGTATGCTCGTCACCATATATAATTAATACATTTTCTTAGTGTATACAAGTTATATATTGTATGCTCGTCACCATATATAATTAATACATTTTCTTAGTGTATACAAGTTATATATTGTATGCTCGTCACCATATATAATTAATACATTTTCTTAGTGTATACAAGTTATATATTGTATGCTCGTCACCATATATAATTAATACATTTTCTTAGTGTATACAAGTTATATATTGTATGCTCGTCACCATATATAATTAATACATTTTCTTAGTGTATACAAGTTATATATTGTATGCTCGTCACCATATATAATTAATACATTTTCTTAGTGTATACAAGTTATATATTGTATGCTCGTCACCATATATAATTAATACATTTTCTTAGTGTATACAAGTTATATATTGTATGCTCGTCACCATATATAATTAATACATTTTCTTAGTGTATACAAGTTATATATTGTATGCTCGTCACCATATATAATTAATACATTTTCTTAGTGTATACAAGTTATATATTGTATGCTCGTCACCATATATAATTAATACATTTTCTTAGTGTATACAAGTTATATATTGTATGCTCGTCACCATATATAATTAATACATTTTCTTAGTGTATACAAGTTATATATTGTATGCTCGTCACCATATATAATTAATACATTTTCTTAGTGTATACAAGTTATATATTGTATGCTCGTCACCATATATAATTAATACATTTTCTTAGTGTATACAAGTTATATATTGTATGCTCGTCACCATATATAATTAATACATTTTCTTAGTGTATACAAGTTATATATTGTATGCTCGTCACCATATATAATTAATACATTTTCTTAGTGTATACAAGTTATATATTGTATGCTCGTCACCATATATAATTAATACATTTTCTTAGTGTATACAAGTTATATATTGTATGCTCGTCACCATATATAATTAATACATTTTCTTAGTGTATACAAGTTATATATTGTATGCTCGTCACCATATATAATTAATACATTTTCTTAGTGTATACAAGTTATATATTGTATGCTCGTCACCATATATAATTAATACATTTTCTTAGTGTATACAAGTTATATATTGTATGCTCGTCACCATATATAATTAATACATTTTCTTAGTGTATACAAGTTATATATTGTATGCTCGTCACCATATATAATTAATACATTTTCTTAGTGTATACAAGTTATATATTGTATGCTCGTCACCATATATAATTAATACATTTTCTTAGTGTATACAAGTTATATATTGTATGCTCGTCACCATATATAATTAATACATTTTCTTAGTGTATACAAGTTATATATTGTATGCTCGTCACCATATATAATTAATACATTTTCTTAGTGTATACAAGTTATATATTGTATGCTCGTCACCATATATAATTAATACATTTTCTTAGTGTATACAAGTTATATATTGTATGCTCGTCACCATATATAATTAATACATTTTCTTAGTGTATACAAGTTATATATTGTATGCTCGTCACCATATATAATTAATACATTTTCTTAGTGTATACAAGTTATATATTGTATGCTCGTCACCATATATAATTAATACATTTTCTTAGTGTATACAAGTTATATATTGTATGCTCGTCACCATATATAATTAATACATTTTCTTAGTGTATACAAGTTATATATTGTATGCTCGTCACCATATATAATTAATACATTTTCTTAGTGTATACAAGTTATATATTGTATGCTCGTCACCATATATAATTAATACATTTTCTTAGTGTATACAAGTTATATATTGTATGCTCGTCACCATATATAATTAATACATTTTCTTAGTGTATACAAGTTATATATTGTATGCTCGTCACCATATATAATTAATACATTTTCTTAGTGTATACAAGTTATATATTGTATGCTCGTCACCATATATAATTAATACATTTTCTTAGTGTATACAAGTTATATATTGTATGCTCGTCACCATATATAATTAATACATTTTCTTAGTGTATACAAGTTATATATTGTATGCTCGTCACCATATATAATTAATACATTTTCTTAGTGTATACAAGTTATATATTGTATGCTCGTCACCATATATAATTAATACATTTTCTTAGTGTATACAAGTTATATATTGTATGCTCGTCACCATATATAATTAATACATTTTCTTAGTGTATACAAGTTATATATTGTATGCTCGTCACCATATATAATTAATACATTTTCTTAGTGTATACAAGTTATATATTGTATGCTCGTCACCATATATAATTAATACATTTTCTTAGTGTATACAAGTTATATATTGTATGCTCGTCACCATATATAATTAATACATTTTCTTAGTGTATACAAGTTATATATTGTATGCTCGTCACCATATATAATTAATACATTTTCTTAGTGTATACAAGTTATATATTGTATGCTCGTCACCATATATAATTAATACATTTTCTTAGTGTATACAAGTTATATATTGTATGCTCGTCACCATATATAATTAATACATTTTCTTAGTGTATACAAGTTATATATTGTATGCTCGTCACCATATATAATTAATACATTTTCTTAGTGTATACAAGTTATATATTGTATGCTCGTCACCATATATAATTAATACATTTTCTTAGTGTATACAAGTTATATATTGTATGCTCGTCACCATATATAATTAATACATTTTCTTAGTGTATACAAGTTATATATTGTATGCTCGTCACCATATATAATTAATACATTTTCTTAGTGTATACAAGTTATATATTGTATGCTCGTCACCATATATAATTAATACATTTTCTTAGTGTATACAAGTTATATATTGTATGCTCGTCACCATATATAATTAATACATTTTCTTAGTGTATACAAGTTATATATTGTATGCTCGTCACCATATATAATTAATACATTTTCTTAGTGTATACAAGTTATATATTGTATGCTCGTCACCATATATAATTAATACATTTTCTTAGTGTATACAAGTTATATATTGTATGCTCGTCACCATATATAATTAATACATTTTCTTAGTGTATACAAGTTATATATTGTATGCTCGTCACCATATATAATTAATACATTTTCTTAGTGTATACAAGTTATATATTGTATGCTCGTCACCATATATAATTAATACATTTTCTTAGTGTATACAAGTTATATATTGTATGCTCGTCACCATATATAATTAATACATTTTCTTAGTGTATACAAGTTATATATTGTATGCTCGTCACCATATATAATTAATACATTTTCTTAGTGTATACAAGTTATATATTGTATGCTCGTCACCATATATAATTAATACATTTTCTTAGTGTATACAAGTTATATATTGTATGCTCGTCACCATATATAATTAATACATTTTCTTAGTGTATACAAGTTATATATTGTATGCTCGTCACCATATATAATTAATACATTTTCTTAGTGTATACAAGTTATATATTGTATGCTCGTCACCATATATAATTAATACATTTTCTTAGTGTATACAAGTTATGTATTGTATGCTCGTCACCATATATAATTAATACATTTTCTTAGTGTATACAAGTTATGTATTGTATGCTCGTCACCATATATAATTAATACATTTTCTTAGTGTATACAAGTTATATATTGTATGCTCGTCACCATATATAATTAATACATTTTCTTAGTGTATACAAGTTATATATTGTATGCTCGTCACCATATATAATTAATACATTTTCTTAGTGTATACAAGTTATATATTGTATGCTCGTCACCATATATTATAATTTATACATTTTCTTAGTGTATACAAGTTATATATTGTATGCTCGTCACCATATATTATAATTTATACATTTTCTTAGTGTATACAAGTTATATATTGTATGCTCGTCACCATATATAATTAATACATTTTCTTAGTGTATACAAGTTATATATTGTATGCTCGTCACCATATATAATTTATACATTTTCTTAGTGTATACAAGTTATATATTGTATGCTCGTCACCATATATAATTAATACATTTTCTTAGTGTATGCAAGTTATATATTGTATGCTCGTCACCATATATAATTAATACATTTTCTTAGTGTATACAAGTTATATATTGTATACTCGTCACCATATATAATTAATACATTTTCTTAGTGTATACAAGTTATATATTGTATGCTCGTCACCATATATAATTTATTACTTCATATTTATGCACATTTAATTTAAAAATAAACTTAGCTTGAATTATTTCAATGTTTTCTTTTGTCCTGTTTCATTAAATATGACTCTAGGTACACGCATAGTTCAATATATCACAAAAACAAGGTGTTTTATATGAGGGGTTCAGTCAGAGCGTGGGCCTTGTGACGTCACTCACTCGCAGGTACCTGGCTGGTGGGTTGACCCCATATTCTCTGGACCCTGGCTATTTCATTAGACACTCATCTATTCTGAGTATATTTTTCCCCCCCAATTTCATGTAACAAAGAAAACCGTAAATATAAAACGAGCATTAGCTATACAAAAATAACTCGTGCAGAAAAAAATAACAGTGTTGTGCATTCTTGTTACAAGGAAGATAGTTACATAAGATAATACCAGTTATGTTATTCCTTTACATAAGATAATACAAGTTATGTTATTCCTTTACATAAGATAATACAAGTTATGTTATTCCTTTACATAAGATAATACAAGTTATGTTATTCCTTTACATAAGATAATACAAGTTATGTTATTCCTTTACATAAGATAATACAAGTTATGTTATTCCTTTACATAAGATAATACAAGTTATGTTATTCCTTTACATAAGATAATACAAGTTATGTTATTCCTTTACATAAGATAATACAAGTTATGTTATTCCTTTCATAAAACTTGCAAAATATGGTTTTGAAACAAAAATTGCTTCACTATCTGAAGAAAAGAAGAGTTGAAATTATATAACGATAAATATTAGCTCTCCATCGATTGTATGATCTAGGGAAATCCCCAACAACTTGAACAAAATCCCTTGTACACAACTATATAGTGTCATAATATTATCTAATATGTTATTTACTAACTAACAATATATTCTAACCTAATATAATCGGACTTGCCATAATCGTATTTTTATTTTCCCAACATAATGTCTAAGCGGAATGGTTTAATCTAGCATAATCTGAAGTAACGTAACATTGTATAATATAATCTAAGCGAAATGGTTTAATCTAGCATAATCTGAAGTAACGTAACATTGTATAATATAATCTAAGCGGAATGGTTTAATCTACCATAATCTGAAGTAACGTAACATTGTATAATATAATCTAAGCGGAATGGTTTAATCTACCATAATCTGAAGTAACGTAACATTGTATAATATAATCTAAGCGGAATGGTTTAATCTACCATAATCTGAAGTAACGTAACATTGTATAATATAATCTAAGCGGAATGGTTTAATCTACCATAATCTGAAGTAACGTAACATTGTATAATATAATCTAAGCGGAATGGTTTAATCTACCATAATCTGAAGTAACGTAACATTGTATAATATAATCTACCCTGTGATTGTCGTTAACTAACCGAACCTAACCCTAGTTGCAGCTTTTACTGGGTTGATTATATTCTAGGGATCAAGACTTTACTCCGAATCACATGACTGTACGTTCTTATTTCCATATCATCAGAATCTATTCAATTACACACACATAATGAAACTGGATTTTTTATTGTGATTAGTCCTATTTTTTCCGCGGAATGCTATAAATATCACTGATTGTAACAACTCCCGAGGTGTTTATGGATGAAGAACTTTGGCCAGAGGAAGCATCGGTGTACTGGTGGAGAGAACGTAGGGCACAGGTACCGGTACCGGTACCAACAAATGAGGACTCTATAACTACGGTAACCCACCCTCCCAACAACTCTTAATCATGGATATAAAGTCTACTTCATCTCCCAACAATTTGCGTATTGCTACTTATAACTGTAGGGGGCTCCCTAAAACCAACAGAGGGCTTCTCCTACGCCCTGATGTAGTAGACGTATTTAATACCAGTGATATTGTGTGCCTGCAGGAGACTTGGTATTTTAAACAGGATTTGGGTAACCTCAGTACTATCTGTGATAATTTTCATGGGTTTGGGGTCTCGACAACCGATGCTATGGATGGTCTAGTAGCAGGTCACCCACCGGGAGGAGTAGCTATTTTGTGGAGGGACTCTTTAGACAGCCGGGTTAAACCACTTGTAACAAATTTACCATGGTGTACAGGTATAGAAATAGAAGATATCCAACGGAAAGTAGTTATTCTTAGTGTGTACTTGCCCTACCAATGTAATGAAAATGAAGAACAATACCTGGAATGCCTTGGAGAGCTAAGTGCTCTTTTACAAGAACTAAATACCACCTGCTACTCTGTAATAGGGGATTGGAATGCTAATCTGAAGGACATGAGTAACTCTCTGTTTGCTAGTCATATGACTAACTTCTGTGGTGAGCATGATCTAATTATCTCTTCTCAGCTCATGCTCCCTCATAGTAGTTACACATGTGTCAGTGCAGCATGGGGCTCAACGTCTTGGCTAGATCATACCGTAGCTAGTGCTGATTTCCATGATATGATAACAAATATGGAAATTCAGTATACATATACAGATGAAGATCATATCCCATTGACCTTGACAGCTAGTTTGGAAAGAGCGCCAGAATTAACCCAGTCAAACAATAGTGTAAATCCAAAACTGCCATGGGGCGGGCTTGACGATGAGGAGTGTGAGCAATTTTGCACTTTAACACACACTCTCCTTTCTGAGCTTGATCCTGGCAGTGAGGATGCCATTACCTGTGAAGACCCCAATTGTGTTAATGCTAGTCATCGAGAAGAAGTCAGCAAGCTGTACAATAATATTATATCTTGTCTTACTAAGGCTAGTAACATAGTATTTCACAAGCATAACAAAAAATACTCTTTTAACAAACCTGGGTGGAATGACCATGTTTCAGAACTATACCAGGCATCCCGAGATGCTCGTAGTGTATGGCTGGATCATAACAAACCGAGACAGGGACCCATTTTTTACATGTTCACCAGACTAAAGGCTAGATGCAAGTATGCAATCAGATATATAAAAAACAATGAAAATGTATTAAGAAGAGAAGCATTGGCCAAAAACTTTGCTAGCAAAGACAGATTGGCCTTCTGGAAGGATATTAAAAAAATGCATAATAGCTGCACACCTCTACCCGTTAGTGTAGATGGGATCTCTGGTACTAATAACATAGCCAATCTTTGGAAAACACATTACCAAACTTTGTTTAACTCAGTTGGGCACCAAGGAAATACCATTGCTGCTACAACAGAGTGTAACAAAGAAGAAAAATATGACACAATTAAAGTTACAAGTGAAAAAATCAAGGCTGCAATAAGTAGGCTAGATGCTAACAAATCCTGTGGTTTTGATGGTATATATGCTGAACATTTGAAGTACTCCTCCACTCTCCTCTTGGAGAAACTCAGCAGTTGCTTTACCAGCTTTCTAATCCATGGTTTCCTACCAGAATCTATGATGTCCGTTACCTTGATACCAGTAATTAAAGACAAGGCTGGCAAAATTACATCAAAAGACAACTATAGACCTATTGCCCTTGCCAGTATTGTAAGTAAGATACTAGAGTTAATCATTTTAGACAGAATCTCAGTGTATATCTCAACTAATAGTAATCAATTTGGTTTTAAAAAGAATCATGGTACGGACCAGTGCATCTACACTCTGAAGGAGCTAGTGGATGGGTACATCAAAATGAACAGCTCTATTTTTGCATGCTTTCTTGATGCTAGTAAGGCATTTGACAGAGTCTGCCACAATATCCTGTTTGATAAATTAGCAACAAGGGGAGTGCCATCCTATATACTGAGAATCTTGAAGTACTGGTACGCCAATCAAACATTTAATGTAAGATGGGGTAACATTATTTCGGATTCCTTTACAGTAACCAATGGAGTGAGACAGGGTAGTATTCTCTCACCTTACTTATTCAATGTATATATGGATGAATTAAGTGATAAATTGAATAAAGAGCAGATTGGATGTTATGGTGGGAATAAAATCATCAACCATCTCATGTATGCTGATGATCTGGTCATTATTGCACCGTCTTCTGCGGGTCTGAGCAAACTTCTTGATATATGTGAATCTTTTGGTTGTAAACATTGTGTTAAATTCAACCCACTGAAAAGTGCTGTTCTTATATTTAGATCAAAATTACTGTATAAAAGTAAACTGCCAAATTTCTTACTCAATAATCAAATTATTCAAGAAGTAAACAAAATAAAATACCTGGGACACATTATCTCAAACGATTGCTCAGATGATGCAGATATCGGCCGTCAGCGCAGACAGCTATATTTACGTGGTAACACCATCTTGAGAAAATTCCACATGTGTAATTGGGAAACTAAAGTCACTTTGTTCCGGACATATTGTTCCTCTATGTACACGGCCCATTTGTGGTGGAAGTATAAGAGAGCCACCATAAATGGTCTGTGTACATCCTATCATAATATACTCAAGATGTTCATTGGTCTCTCTAAATATGAAAGCACTAGTATGGTGTGCACACTGTTGGATGTGCAGTGCTGTCGGGCTGTCATCAGGAGACTGGTGTACAGCTTTTCGCAGCGACTGCAATCCTCCAGTAACACGCTGATTGTAGCTCTTTGGTCTAGTGATCATATCTATGAATCCCGTATTATATCTCACTGGCAGAAGCTGCTGCACACATAGTATGTACTGTAATGTAATATATAGGTCTAATTGAACTATGAGCAATGATCTGTGCAATAGGTGTTAACCAACATTGAGCAATAGCCTTAGTTAGCCTATCTGTGTTATATTGTGACAAAATGTGATATGTGCTCTATTCTGTAAATAGGCCTACTGTATTTTTTATTTTATTGTGTCTTTATTAATATATCTTTGTGTATAATTATTATCTGTGCTCTGACGAGAAGTGCATGTGATATGGACCATTAGGTCGTACTGTATTTATACTGTATCTATCTTATGTGTCTGGAATAAAGAATTATTATTATTATTATTATTATTAACTCGTCTTTATATCTTAATACGAAGTGAGTGATTGTAAGAGAACAAGAGGATTAATACTGTAACAGCTAACTAATAATGGTGTTTTATATATACAGTATATATATATATATACTGTATATATATATATATATATATATATATATATATATATATATATATATATATATAAACAGGTACCACTATCTCATAATTATGTAGGCTATCTTTAAAAATTTGGGATAATACTTTTTTACTTTTGGTACTTAAGTAATTAATTCAGTAGATATTTTTTTACTTTAACTTAAGTAACTTTCTAGTTGGGTAATTTTACTTTTACCGGAGTAACTTTTTTAGTACATACTTTTACTTGAACTTGAGTAAAATTAGTAAGTACTTTTTACACCCCTGCTTGGATGCAATTAGCTTGCCTGATGGACCTGGAGTTCTGGTTTTATCTTTTCCCAAGGTGCAGGCACGGCAAGCTTCGGTTATCATTTTGGCTGTTACATAGGTCTTTCGTGTCTAATAGATGTCTTGAAAGGTGGTAACTAGTTTGTTCTGGCCTAGGTGAATTCCATTATGGGAGTGCAAAGATTGCATAACGTCCATGGCGGTGTTGGGACTGATTGCACATTTGCCATATGTGGTGTAGCCTACAGGTTGTCTCCCTTCCTTTCTAGTTGTTCAAAAACAAGTTTTGGCATCCAGTTGGGTTTGTCATTAGTTAGGTAGGCTTGAAGAAGTTGTTGCTGATCCTGGTCTGTAGAGTCTTGGTGGTGAATTGCTTGAACTGCTGCTGTTGTTGAGGTGAATTGAAGAGGCAGTCTGGAAAGTGCATCGGCATTCGTGTGGAGTTTACCAGGTCGGTAGGCGATCTCGAAGTTATATTCTTCGAGGGAGTCTCGCCACCGGATGGTTAAAGCATTCTTGGTGTCTGATTTTCTAAGCCACTGTAAGGCTTGGTGGTCAGTAATGATGGTGACTTTGACCCCTGCAAGGTATGCTTTAAAGTGCTGGAGTGCCCAAATAATGCCCAAAACATTCTCGTTTGGTGACAGGATAGTTGACTTCAGCAGGGTTGAGAGTCCAGCTGGCACAGGCAATTATGTGTTCCCTACCTTCCCGGGTTTGAGCTAGGACTGCACCAATTCCCAATAGGGAAATGTCGGTGTAGAGATGGAAAGGTTTAGTGTAGTCAGGGAAGGAGACGTCTGGTGCAGCTACCAATAAGTCTTTTAAGGTTTGGAAGGCCTGTAGACGTTGAGTGGTCCATATGAAAGATTATTCTCGTAAGGTCGTGGAGGGGTTTGGCTATTGAGGCGTAAGTTTTTTAACGAAGCGCCTGTAGTAGAAAGCCAACCCTAGAAATGTTCGAACTCATTTCACATTGTTGGGTGGTGTGATGGCGCTTATGGCTTATAGTTTGGAGGGGTCCGGTGAAATTCCTGCTTTGGAGACAATGTGGCCGAGGAATTTGACTTCTTTCTGGGCCATTGTGCATTTTGAGGGTTTTAGCTTATGCTGGGGTCACACATTCACGTATATCGCTCCCGTATGCTCCCGTCAGACGTGATCGCCAATTTTGTGTAATGACGGGCGTAGTCCGGCCGTGTACGCCCGTATAGAGGAAGACTATTGCACTTCCCGACATACGTACCGTAACGGGGCCAGTGTTACGTCAGACGTAATGTAGTCATATGGAGCTACGTACGTGCTTGCGACTTGCGTAAGCATGTCCCCGTTAGTCCGCCTGGGCTGCCCGATTTGCGGGAACACAGGCCACGCCCATGGCCACGCCCCCACAATACCTACGTAGCTGAGGCCGTACGTCTTGTGAGTTTGTAGGCATTACGTGGACCGTGTCCGGACAATCGTAGGCACACCCCGTCTGTCCAAACACATACAAAGACAGTCTTTGTCAACCACGTATGTCTTGGTTGGAATCTGGGAACTAGAAAAGGGCATGGCTGGCCACAACGTTCCCATTCCCACTCCTGACTCGGCACCATGAAGAACATCACGGAATACATCCTGGAGGAGTTCAAGATGGTGAACTCCCTAATCAAACCGGAGAACAGGCATAACACCCGGCTCATGCAATGGATCATTTCCTACATAGAAATGTTAGAACTCCTTGCAATAGCAAACCACATCCATGAAGAAGAAGAAGAGAAGAAGAATGAAAGGAGCAAGAGGACAGTCTGGGTGTGGCCATATCTACAACGAAGGCCTGAACATGGCCATTATGAGAAGCTGATGAAAGAGTTGGCCACCGAATGTCCACAACTATACAAAAACTTCACCCGGGTAGACAAACAACTATTTGATGAGATAGTTGAACGTGTCACACCCCTCATTCAGAGGAAACCTACATTCTGGCGGAACCCCATTCCTCCTGGTCTGCGGGTGGCCATCACCCTACGTTTCCTCGCTACGGGTGATTCATATAAGAGCCTGCAATACAACTTTCGTGTTGCCCACAACACCATCAGCCAAATTGTTCCCGACACCTGCCAGGCCATCATTTCTGTCTACGGAGATCAGGAGATCAAGACGCCACAATCGCCTGCTGCATGGAAGGAGGTTGCCAGCGGCTATGAGGAACAATGGAATCTGCCGCATTGTGTAGGAGCCATTGATGGCAAACACATACGGATCCGAAACCCAAACTTTGGTGGCACATATTACTTCAACTACAAGAAGTTTTTTTCCATTGTCCTGATGGCAATTGTTGACTCCAACTACAAGTTCATATACGTCGACGTTGGTGCCATAGGGTCAGAGTCTGATGGTGGTGGCTTTGCACACACCAGTCGTCTAACTTGCTTGAGAAACAGGACGCAAATCTGCCAACCGCCGAGGTCATCTCTACCGATCCCACTGGACCACCCACGGAATACTTATTAGTAGGTGATGATGCATTCCCTCTACGCGCCTACATGATGAAGCCCTACCCCCTACGATCCCTCACGAAGCAGGAACGAATATACAACTACAGAATCAGCAGGGCCCGCCGGACGGTAGAGAACGCCTTTGGCATTCTTTCCAACCGCTTCCGGGTTTTCCACACTGCAATATCTCTAAAACCTGAACGTGTAGAGGTTGTTGTGTTGGCCTCATGCATTCTGCACAACATCCTACGAGGCCGATGCCCACCACAATTAGAGGTAGATCAAGAGGACCCACACACCCACCAACTCATACCTGCCGCCTGGAGGACTGACCCACCTGTAGGAAACAACATCCCACCCGTGACCCGCAACACTGCAACCCTGCTTGCCAAGGCTCAACGCAACTACCTCAAGACCTACTTTAATTCCCCTCAAGGATCTGTGGCTTGGCAGGATGACCGGATTTAGGTGAGTTACATTTACTTTTAAATACATCGAGGCTTTGCTAGTTTGCTTTGTATTGTAATTGTATCTTTGAAAGTGCATTTTCTCTAATGTTTAGGTTCTTCCTATGTAATTTAAATTATATGTGTACTTAAATTGTACTATGCTTATTTAATTTTACATCTTTGACTTTCTAATTGCATTCAATTTTGCTATGTTTTCCATGCTACCTTTGTTTTGTACTTTATGTCTAACAGTTATATTTAATGTAAGTTGTCCATCAAGGATTGTCAAAATTAGTATTAACCATATTATCATTATTGCGTTTAAATGAATTATTTATTGTGTATGCTCATTACTTTCATTATAGATTTTTTTTTTCATCTTATTAATCAACAATTATGATAAAATATTGGAAATAGAAACACACACGTCATTACACAAATACATATATTTTTAACAAATACACATTAAGATTTATATATATATATATATATATATATATATATATATATACAGAGGGTATTATAAATGCTTGGGGATCTCCTGTGTCTCATTCAGGGGATCTATGGCAGACACAGGCGTACCTACAATGCCAGGTGTTGGGGATTTTTGAGCTGTCAACATTTCTAGGAATGTGTTGCCAAACTACCCCAGGTCGAAAGACGGTTGGCTGGGTGTGGAGGCAGTAGGCGGGACGAATTTGCGAGGGGGTGTCGTTAAAGGTGGCTGCACCAACAACGACCTCAAGGCTGCAACCTGGTGTGCAGGTAGCACGATGCCCCCAAGACCAGGCTGAGGCTGGGTCGACAGGGTGGGAGGAGGCAGGGTGGTTGCTGGAGTGCCCTGGTACATCACTGTCGGATGCTGCTGTGCCACGGGTTGGGGTAGGGGCGCCGGAAAGCCAAAGCTCCTGTGGGCGTGGAGCAAGAGGTCCGGACAAGGCCGGGGCACTCCCTCCGCATGGGCAACCTTGAACTGGTCGATGGCTGCCAACAGTTCCAACTTGAGTGTGGTGTTATAAGCTGGAGGCAGCCCCACACAGTCTTTCACCATGCCCTCCAGGGAGTAGCGCCAATATTTATGGTCCTGGTCCTCGACCACATCGAACGCCTGACCCAGGTTCTGTCGCAGCTTCTCAGAATTCGCGAGGACCTTGAACAAGAAACAATAGAACATTAAACACACGAAACATAATATTTTCATATTTGACAACAAATTTATTTTAACCAATGAAATGTTGTGGTATTTTGGGAACAAAATATGTTCAAAGTTATTGTCGATAGTATGGTGTGAAATCATGACATCTTTAGTATTATTATTAATTTATGTTATTGTAATAACTTTGGAAACAGAAACACTTTATCTAATAATAGCATGGAATTGCAATGGGGTGCCACCAATGAACAATGTAACTACCAAGTGCTGTAGTGGGATCTAAAACTGTAGGGAGCTTTAAGATAAAATTGGATAAGCATATGGACGAGAGGGGTTGGGTGTGAAGGGGGATCAGCCGGGTTGGGCCAATCAGCACTCTGCAGACCCCCATAATCCTGCGTTAATCCCTAGCCGTTTTGGTAAGATGATCCTCAGGGTATTAGAGTGTGGAGCCTATAATTGGGCTTTGTAATTGAATTGGGGTTGTGTGGGACAGGGATCTGCCTTGCTTAGGCCAATCGGCTTTCTGCAGACTCCCATTTTCTTATGTTCTTATGTTCTTATGTTCTTATGTAATATTTTCTCTACTCACTTGCTCCAGGGTCCCGTGTGTTGACGTTGAAGGGACAGCACCAGGAGGCTTCCCCTTCTTCACCTTCCGTGCAGGCTGGGCGATGGCTGGGGGTGTGTCCTCCTCTTCCTGACTGCCAGCAGAGGGGTCATCCACCTCGTAGACTGGGACAGGTGGTGTTGGGGTGCGGTCAGGGACAGGAACACCAGCAGGCGCCGGTGCTGTAGCCTGGGCAGCAGTCTGTTGTGACATGAATGTAGAATTAGTAACATGTATTTATTTATGTAAATAACATTTAAAATAAAATTCAACATAACCATTCATCCTTGTAACCTTTAAAATAACATGAATAAACTGGTTTGAGTTATTATGCGTTTCATTAACAAATATTTGAAGTTTAACACGATAAATTGAACACAATAATAGCATCATTATAAGCAAAATAATTATGAAAATAACCTAAAATTGACACTGTCACTGTGGAAGGGTTTGAAAACATAAGAAATATCAACGTACCTGAGGCATACCAAGTGACCGGGGCTTCTTTTGACGGACGATGTGTGGCTTCATGAAGTGGAACATGCTGAGGATCCACTTCTCCCTCTCAGTCAGTCGTTTGGCCCCATCACCACTCTTCAACTTGCTGAGCCGGCCGAACCTGGAGCAGAGAGATCCCCACCAGGTCTTCAAATCGAAGGCGGTCATTGGTGGGTCCATGGTCGCAGCCTTCTCCGCCCATACAGACTCTATATGTTCCTTGTTCTTGTGCCTGGGGTCCCCCTTGTCAAAAATGAAAGGCGCATCCAGCTCAATCCAATCAGCCAGCATCCTCTCCGTCTCCTCCGTCAGTATCACGTTCGTCTTCTTCCTGCGCCGTTTCTTTGGTGGAGCCTGGCTGTTGGTAAGTGCAGGTTCTACTTCTTCCTCCTCTTCTTCCTCGTCAGTCTCATCATCCACTTCAACCTCGAGCTCTCCACTATCGGGGCCGAGGTCGAGAACAATTTCATCTTCAGGCGTCGAGGGGCCAGGCTGAGAGGGGTCAGAGTTGGAGGGGCCAGGCTGAGAGGGGTCAGAGTTGGAGGGGCCGGGCTGAGAGGGGTCAGAGTTGGAGGGGCCGGGCTGAGAGGGGTCACCAGGTGATGTGTCTTCAGACGTCGAGGTGGCAGGGGAAGCCTTCCTGGCCTTCTTCACGCCTTTCTTCTGCATGGTACAGGGCAGGGCAGGGCAGGGCAGGGTGCAGAGGGTGACAAGCAGGGCAGGGCAGGGTGCAAAGGGTGGCAAGCAGGGCAGGGCAGGGTGCAGAGGGTGGCAAGCAGGTGGCAGGGTTGGTTTGTTGTTTGCTGCTCCGGTGTGGTGAGAGGTATGACGGGAGTGTCCCCCGCTGCTTCTTATAT
>JBAKBP010037458.1:0-17290 GCA_037953745.1 Lithodes maja | reverse complement strand
TGCTAAATGAAAGGAATGAAGAGCCAGCAAACATAGCTGGATATGGTATGGGAGGGAGAAGAAGAGAAGTAGTGGAGGAGGAGGTGGGGATCAGGAGGTCAGAAGTGTGGGAAGCCATGAAAAGAGTGAAGTTGGGGAAAGCACCAGGAACAGATGGAGTGTGTGGGGAAATGTTGAGGTATGGTGGTGAGATAGTGATAGAATGGGTATGGAAAATGTGCAAACTAGCATGGGAGAAGGGGAGTGCACCCGATGACTGGAAGACTGGCATAATAGTCCCCCTATATAAGGGCAAAGGGGAAAGAGGAGTGTGTGGTAACCACCGAGGAATATGTCTTCTAAGCGTAGTAGGGAAGGTATACAGTAGGGTAGTGATTGAGAGAGTGAGAGTGAGAACGGAGAAATGGATAGGCGACGAGCAGGGAGGCTTTAGGAAGGGAAGAGGATGTGTAGATCAGATTTTTACCCTGAATTGTGTTGTGGAGAAGTATCTGGAGAAGAAACAAAAGGTGTATGTTGCCTTTATGGACTTGGAGAAGGCCTATGACAGAGTGGATAGAGAAGGTTTGTGGAAAGTACTTAGAATATACGGAGTAGAGGGCAAGTTGCTGAAAGCAGTGAAGAGCATGTATGAGGGTGCAAAGGCGGCAGTACGTGTGGAGAGTGAGCAGAGCGAGTTCTTTGACCTGAATGTTGGTTTGAAACAGGGGTGTGTGATGTCCCCGTGGTTGTTTACTGTATATATGGATGGAGTTATGAAAGAAATACTATCAAGAGCAGTGGATGTTGGTGTATCGCTGAAAAGGGAGGGAATTGAGTGGAAGCTACCTATACTGCTGTTTGCGGATGATACAGTTCTGATGAGTGATAATGAATGGGAGTTGCAGGGTCTGGTAAATGAGTTTGGAACAGTGTGCGAAAAACGGAATTTGAAGGTAAATACGGGGAAGAGCAAGGTTATGGTCTTCGAAAGGGGTGAAGTCACAGAGTGTGAGATGAAGCTGAACGGTCAGGCTATGGAGATCGTCAACTCTTTTAAGTATCTGGGCAGTGTGTTGAGTAAAGATGGGACTATGGATGAAGAGGTGCGGGAGAGGGTACAACAGGGGAAGAGGGTTGTAGGAACGCTAAAAGCAGTAACAAGAAATAGGGTGGTCAGTATGGAAGTGAAGAAGTCCTTGCATGACAGTGTGGTAATCCCGACACTGACTTACGGAAGCGAAGCATGGACGTTGGTTGAGAGACTCAGACCAAGAGTGAGAGCAGTGGAAATGAATTACTTAAGGAGTGCGTGCGGAATTACATGGAGGGATAGACAGACTAATGAGGAAGTAAGAAGGAGGTGTGGTGTGGAGGTAGATGTGCTGGAAAGTGTGAAAAGGAACAACTTGAGATGGTTCGGCCATATGGAACGTATGGAAAGCGAGAGAATGACTAAGAGGGTGTACGAGAGCGAGGTGGAGGGACAGAGGGGGAGAGGTAGACCGAATATGAGGTGGAAGGATGGAGTGAGGAACTACATGAATGAAGGCGGTGCTGGTTGGGAGGAGGGGCGTCGACTGACTGGGGACAGAGGTGCATGGGGGCGGTTCGTTCGTGGCCACCCCTTCGGGGATCACGGCGTCAGGCAATAGATAGATTAACACTCTTCTTTTGTTCTTTGACCTTGACCTTCAACCTTAAGTATTATAATATATATACGGTATATGATTGAAATATATGTTTTTTAAGTAAAGTGCAACTAACAGTCGTCAGCTTATCGAAAATTTAGTATCTTTTTTTATGACGGTTAACTTTTGACCTTGGCCTGTAACCTTGACCTTTATATAGGATTATATTTTTGTTTACTTTGATGTAACACTAGAAATTCATATAAGTGTCAAATTTCATTAACACTCAAGCCGCGGGGCCCGACATATGTCGGGCGAGAGAACCATGGCCACCCCTGCGGGGCTCGGCATATGTCGGAAGGGATGTTGAGCACATTATCGGCTCTGAGAGAGAGTTGGGAGCGTTGGGAGCACGATAGACGGGCTCTGACCGCTCGGCACGGCCCTCGCGCCGCAACTGACACCACCTCTGCAACATTCCACACCCTCGGCCTCGCGAGACAAGGAAAAAACTTGGGAAATTACCGTATTTTAGGGTTTTTGCACTCGTGTTGCGCGATCGTTGCAAGGGAACCCATGGTCGTACAAGGATGATTCAGGTGTCATTGGAAAGTTCTATTATCTCCCTTTCACAGATACATAATTGTATTACGCTCTGGCTCTTGTTTATGCATGAAAAGAGCATGGAATGAAGCTCGTTTAGGGTAAATATGCCCGCCTGCCAGGTAGTAGAAGTTACAAACATCCCCGTTTGACAGGGGTTAAAGATCATCAGTTAGTTTCAGAAGTATTAAAGGAATAGTTGTACTTGACATTTGACATTCATCTTGACCTTCATGATGTCTGAAAATTTAAAATTTTAATTTTCCCTTAAAGCACAACTGTTTCAACAAATGTTGTGAAGTTTACAAAATGAATAGTAAAGAAATTAGCATATTGACCTTATATTTGACGTTGACCTGTGACAGTGACCTATCAAATGGAATTATGTTTATTCTTGTATGACATTGGTCTAGGCATTCCGAATATACATGATATGCCTAATGAGAATCTTACATTAAATAGGAAATACTAGTAAAAATCATACTTCGACCTTTAACCTTGACCTTCGACCTTAGAATTTCTTATCAAGGATTTAGTTAGCTTAATAGAAATGTTCGTATTAACTAGCATTATGAACATGGTGTAATTCGTATAAAAACTTATTGATTACAAATAGTGATCATATACTGTGACCTTGACCTTTGAACTTTGACTAAAAATAAAATACATATATTTGGATGGTTGTCGCATTGACCAACTGAATTTGCCTGTATAATTTAATGACAATACATTAAATAGTCAAGGAGGAGTTTAGGGAAAATGACAAATACTCTAGTTTTGACCTTGACCTCTGACCTTAACTATTACAACATGTAGGTTATGTGAAATTTGATATATATAATATTTAAGTAATAAGCCATAACACGGCCAGTTTTCTAAAAGTTGAGTAATCTTTTTTAATAAATAATAAAAGTTGACCTTTGACCTTGACCTGTGACCTTGACCTTTATGTAAGAGTAAATTTTTTGTTTGCATTGACATTGGCCATGAAAATCAAATAAGCATGCCTAATTTAATTAAAACCCATCAGTTTGTTTCATATATATTAATATAATAGTTGACCTTAACCTGTGACCTTTATCTTAACCTTTATATGGCTCAACATTTATTATTCTCCTTTTCACTTACAGTGCAACTATCTCACCAAATTGTGTGAAGTTTGCATGAAACGTAAAGAAAATAGCATATTGACCTTTTATTTGACTTTGACCTTTCATATGGAATTGAATAGTTTATTGTATGACCTTGGCCTAGGTATTCCGAATATACATGGTAAGTCTAGTGAAAATCTAACAGTTAATATAAGAAATACTAGTAACAAAAATATTTTAACCTTTGACCTTACCCTTCAGAATATTTGTCTTAACTTTGATCAATAAGATATCGAGGTTACCAGTAACTTGTATAGTGAAAATGAAGAAATTTTAGTAAAAACTAAGACACATGAAATATTGACCTTATTTTTAACCTTGACCATTGACCTTAACCTTTGAGTTAAATTGAAAAATTCTGTTTGACTGACCTTTGCATTGACCAATGAATATACCTGAGAAATTTGGTGAAAATCCATTGAATGGTCTAGGAGTTTCCGGACGGATGACGATGGACGACAAGCTGACTAATGGTGCAGAGTATACGGGCGGGATCTGTGTGCGCGATACCACTCTGCTTCGCAGAGTTGATAATGTGTGGCAAGTTCTTTGATTGTAGTTTGTCTTAATTTCACGAGGAATATTTTACTATTTTGATCTTTGATTATCGACTTAATCTACACTATCAACATATAGGCTTAATTTCCTTTACAACTGACAAGTGTTACAGAACACCTATTAGTCACCCAGAAAATGTATATTACAAGTGGCGACCGTGATACAGGACCAGTTTCTGATTTAGATGTACGGGATAATGTTAGATAAAAATTGTTTTCTACGAGTAGCCCATGTGGAAATTTTCCTTCTTTTTTTCTTTCGTGGTCAAGTCACCTGGAAGAGTGACTGGAGAGTACCTCCCTGTGTAAACAAGTGAATTCCTTTTCCCATCGCTCGCACGTCCCTCATTGTTTCATAATATTTAGTTCTACAATTCACTATTGAGGTGTAATTGTGTCCCAGAATTTGTTTTTTGCTTATCTATAATTGATCTGTGTTGATGTGATTGTCGCTAGTGATGTTATGCTATGTGGATTTTGTTGCCTTTAATTTCGTTCGTCATAAGCAAGGGCTGTGATCGATCGTTTAAGGAGAAGGGGAAAGTGTTGTAATCCGACCAAGTCGTTGTTGCTTCCTTTACATTCCGGTATCGTAAATCTTAAGGGGCCTTCCCACATCAAGGAGTGTGGAACCGACTGTAACCGACTAGTGACTCTGTATGGAGTCTCCATGGAGTCCTGGAGATAGTCTGTCGTACCCCTAATGAGTCTGTAGCACCACCAATGAGTCGGTTACACCCCTGGGTGGCAATAACATAAATTTGGTACCGACTGTGAAAAGTCGGATCAAGTCGGTACCGACTCCTAATAAGTCTGTCCGAGTTTTAACGAGTGTTAGTGACTCCTAACAAGTCTGTTACACTCTGTTGTGTCAGAGTGCAGTTATCTCTCGGAAAAGTCACAGTCTACAGATATAAGGACTGTGGAAACAGTCACAAGCACGTCCTCCTGACTCACCACCGCCATGTCACTTAATAGCATCAATGGTATACACATTAGTAGGTTACACAGATTCAATAGTATATAATACACGCATATAATAACATTTGAGCAGGTTATCTCCCAGTTATTATGCTTTACTACTTATAAATAAACTCAATAACCTGCTGGTTACCATTGCTTTATTAACATAACATAAAAAAAGGAAGTCTGCAGAGAGGTGATTGTCACACACAAGGCAGATCCCTGTCAAACACAATCCATCTCTTCCATATACTGTCATGCCTTTCCCGCCAAAACTCCCGCAGATCGTTTCCTGATATAATGTCTATCTCACAATAGCCAGAGAAAAGGAAATAAATAGGTAATCGGATCTTGAAAGGGCTAGGCTAAGTAAGGTAGGCTTACATAGGAACATAGGAAATGGGAGCCTGCAAAAGGCCGATTTTCCCACACAAGGCAGATCCCTCTCACACCCAACCCTAATTATAAGCCCAACTCACTAACAAACTAACTCAGGCCTATATACGCATATAATAACATTTGTACAGGTTATCTCGCAATTATCACGCTTTACTACTTATAAATACAGTAAACTCAATAACCTGCTGGTGACCATTTCTCTATTAACATAACATAAATAAACGGAAGTCTGCAAAGAGGCGATTGGCATGCACACATAAGGCAGATCCCTTTTAAACACAACCCATATCTTCCATATGCAGTCATGCCTTTCCCGCCAAAACTCGAGCAGATCGTTTCCTGATCTAATGAAAATCGTCTCACAATAGCCAGAGAAAAGGAAACATAGGTAATCGGATCTTGAAAGGGCTAGGCTAAGTAAGGTAGGCTTACATAGGAACATAGGAAATAGGAGCCTGCAGAAAACCAATTGGCCCGCACAAGGCAGATCCCTCTCACACCCAACCCTAATTATAAGCCCAACTCACTAACAAACTAACTCATATGCACTCATATAATAACATTTGAACAGGTTATCTTGCAGTTATTATGTTTTAATACTTATAAATATACTCAATAACCTACTGGTGGCCATCTCTATTAACATAACATAAAAAACGAAAGTCTGCAGAGAGGCAGTTGGCACACAGAGTGTTAGTCTGTCCTAGTCTGTCTTACTCTGTTCTACCCCGTTTTAGTCTGTAATGACTGATGTAGTTGGCTTGTATAATCGACTGCACTCTGTCACACTCCTGACAAAGTCTGTTAAGACACAGACTAGGACAGAGTGTTAGTCTGTCCTAGTCTGTTCTACCCGTTAATGACTCCAATGTACAACCGACTGCACTCAGTCACACTCCTGACAAACTCAGACTAGAACAGAGTGTTAGTCTGTCCTAGTCTGCTCTACCCCGTTTTAGTCTGTAATGACTCTGATGTAGTTGGCATGTATAACCGACTGCACTCTGTCACACTCCTGACAAAGTCTGTTAAGACACAGACTAGGACAGAGTGTTAGTCTGTCCTACCCCGTTTTACTCGGTGTATTTATCCCACTTGGAAGCAGTCGGTGACATTTCTCATGGAGTAGCACAGACTTGACACTCCTAGAGAGTCGGGTACCAAACGTCCTTGATGTGGAAGGCCCTTTTTAGTCAGTTGCTATTATGTGGGTCAGTTGTGTGTCGGGAGAGATTTTTTTTTTTTTATTGTTCTTTGCCTCTCTTAAAAATCTGTTATTCTTTGTCAAGCTTTCCTTATTCCCTCCTTCAGTTAACCTGTTCCTGAAGTAACGTAACCAAGCTATTGTAAACTTTACTTGTTCGTCATTCGTCACCAAGTAGGCTGAGATGACAGGGCTTGCTGGTTCTTTGTTCCTTTAGGTGCTAT
Organism: Lithodes maja; assembly: GCA_037953745.1. Taxonomy (NCBI): domain Eukaryota; kingdom Metazoa; phylum Arthropoda; class Malacostraca; order Decapoda; family Lithodidae; genus Lithodes; species Lithodes maja. Next base: position 10,579 of record JBAKBP010037458.1, on the reverse strand, counting down.
TTGATTAGGCTGTTCTTAGTTCCTTTCACTCTTCAAGGGTACAGTGGCATCAATTAGGGAGTTACATGAAGAAGCATTTGGATTTTACTTCCCAAGGGAAGTTTTGAAAAGCTATCTGAGTCAGTGAGGGGAGGATGTGGTCAAGGAGAAGAGAGAGAGGGAGGAACGAGCACTGGATAGGAAGAAGACTAAATAAGTGAGAGATTGCGTAGCAGCCATGGTTGGGATAGAAAGGGATGACCATAGGAAAAGTTGGAGAGAGAGCGTCAGAGGAAGCTCGATCCTGCTTAAACTTGGGAAGAGCGTCGGGGGAGTGATGAGAATGTCCGTGGCGCCAAGGCAGGCCCCACGAGAGATGTTGTTCCTCAGATGGTGGCGCCAGATGTCACCAGGGGCACGGCTTAGGCTCATGTGAATGAGCCACAGACGCTCAGAAATTTGCCTTTTCATGAGTAGACACTACTCCCCATAAAATTAATCATAACTCCCGCAAAGCTCGCGGAGAGTCTGGGTGCTGCAGTGAATGGCAACAAGGCATATTGCTAGCCAGCATCAGGTGAAAACTCGGGAAGGACATCTTTGAATGAGGTCTGGGGCATAAGTCGGGTTAATTAGTGGGGAGACTGATGATAGAGGGGGTCAACAATAAGTAGCGTGATATGGCCTACTGGAGGTACGGGGATGAAATTTTGTTGTACACTTGATTCTGCCGCTTCAAATCTTAATTACAGGTACTGAGTCAACCAGGCGTGCGTCGGGAGATTGGAGAACCCACAGCAAGAATCCTGGCCCTCAAGAAGCTACACCCAAGGATCCCCACATCAAGTCTCAGGATTCGATCCGTGGTCCGCGTCCTAGAGTTAAGTCGCATTTTTTTTCTTCTAACACTGTTCAAATACTCTCACAAATTTCCCATTTGGGCCGTGTCTTTTAACATCTCCTTTACATAACAATAGCTTAACTTGTGTTTTCATTGTAAATGAGTGGGCTTGCCACTAGCTTTTAACTGTAAGTAAGTGGGTAAATTACCACCAGAATTATGTCGCTGGCCGTGAATGAGACCTCAGGAGTTTTCCTCTTTCAGTGGAAATTTTAACGTAAATATAGAGGGGTTTTTCTACTCAAGGGTGATCATTTAATGCACCAGCGACAGGTTAGACTCATACTACAGTATGGCAGACACTTTGAATGACACCTGAGTGATTTTAGAAGAGCAAAATCAATGTTAATAGGGGGGAATGGCACGGAACCGTGACTGAGATTATTTACTTACAGGTAGATAGGCATATTTATCCAGAGCGGGAAAATTCGGAGGCGCGAGAACAGGAGAGAAAGAAAGAGAGAGAGAGGGTAGGCCTGTGTACCGCTAGGCGCTACGGGTACATGTGTGTGTGCATTCATGTTTGGAGGCGTGGTCAAGGAGTGTCCAGCCCTCCCATAGGACATCCTATTGGACCCCTTTTCAAAATGTTTTTTTGGGGAGGGGAAACGAGGGTATAAAGGGGCCAGATGATTCCAAGCTCCTTCTCTCCCCCTGCCCGACCCCAAGGTAGGGCTGCGAGGACACCTCGTGTCCTAAATTCTACCATAGTCAGGTGAGTCCAATTCAGTTAGACAAGTGTCAACGTATGTCTGAACTCAGCATGATGTGGGGTGGTGTGCTTGTGTGCGTCGGCCAGTCACCAAGACTGAGTCAGTCCGCACACATGGCCAAGGATAACGCTAGGAGATGTTTGCATAGGCCTAGGCCAAGGGTTGACAGAATTCCCCTGATGCGACATTCGACCAAATTAGCAATGCTATGGCCGGGAATGGTAGGTGCAAGTGCGACCCCGGAGAGGGCGTGCTACTGCTAGAGGGATGCTCAGGGCCGACAGAGTTCCCCTGATGCGATATCCCACTGATTAGCGATGCACGTGACCAGTGGTGAGTGTGGGGTGTGTGTGTGTGTGTATGTGTCGGTCAGTGACACCGTAGCATCTTGACCCCACAGAGGGTGATGCTACCGCTAGAGAATTGTCGGCTTGACTCCCTAGGGCTTGACGTACTGCCCTTTTGCGACTCTTATATGCGACTCTCATGAGTCTAGTGAGTCAAGTGGCTGATAGAGGGTGTGTGGTCAGTGACGCCGTAGCCATCTTGACCCCACAGAGGGTAATACTACCGCCAGGCGCCAGGAGATGTTGCACTCGCTTAAGGCTTGACATACTGCTTTTATGTGATTCTTTAATTATGCACTCTCATAGATTAGTGAGTCACGTGACTGAGGTGAGGAGGTGGGATTGGAGAGAGAGAGAAGACGAGTGTGATTGACGGGTGTGATAATATATTGTGTCTTATTCAGTCATGCGGTCATTTACTGGGCTAGACGTTATCAGTATCACAGTAGAGCAAAGGGTTGGTTGATGTGAGATTTCGTATGACTAGCAGTAATCAGTATAGTGATTTGGGGTAATCTTAGGGGTAGATATAATACTGGGTAGTTATATTTAGGTAAGTGGGTTAGATAAGTGGGGTAGATTGAGTGGCTGAGTGTGTAAATGAAATTGTTCTTTTATTAATGCAATTTCAGTGTCGCTATTCAATAGAACCAATTTTAGTAGGAATGTTTGTTTCTTTAATTCTTGCTAATTATAAGACAACATTTTGGGGGTGAAAAATACGTATATACAATTATTACAATACATCTATTATTAATTATATATCATCCGGGTTCTCTAATATCCCGTAAGCTGGGAATCTGTAAATCTTCTTTTCAATATACAGTATAATACTGCACCGAGTCAGTATATAAATAATGTGTGGCAAGTTCTTTGACTGTAGTTTGTCTTAATTTCACGAGGAATATTTTACTATTTTGATCTCTGATTATCGACTTAACCCTTTGGCGGGCAAACAACTCACCGATCCGAATGTGGTAAGGGTCAGTATTGTTTGGCCGCTTCGGGGTTATATACGACCCTGTTTTATTTAGAGCCATACTACTCACACCTCCGTCACGTGTGTGCACGGTGTGGTATGATTTGTTTACAATAAACTTTATTTAACCAGAAAACTCGTTTCGTTTCCACCTTGACTCCTCTTTGTAGTGTGGATGATGACGACAACGTACAAGAATCCAGGAAAAGTTTCTGGGCAATATTGGCGGAAGCGTTACTGTCTCTGTCTAGTCATTCTTATTTCTAAACACCGCTTTGTGTCACACACGCACACACAGTCATTGTAGTTCCCCGAATCCATACCACTCACTGCTTGACTCGCACACTTCCTCTGACTCATACCTTATACTTTGTCTTTTGGTCAAGTCAGTCTTATTTCTTAGCTAGCCTAGTTTTAGGGGATCTAAACACCGCTTTGTGTCACACACACACACACACACACAGTCATTGTAGTTCCCCGAATCCGTCGGAGATACACTGGCGGCGGCGGCAGTAGCTCCGGTGTAGTCGCCTACTCCACTCGTCCTTTTTTCTCTTTCTTCTTTTTCGAGTAGATCCCATATTACGGAATTGCACAGACTGTTGAGAGGCCTTTACGGCCATCCGAGAGACGGCCAGACATCGCTTGCTTTTCGATTAGGGGACCCGAACCGTCGGGGTCGAAGAGAATCTTGCCCATGGAACATTTTACGTTCTTGTATTTTTTGTTGACAGTGGAGGTGCCGGTACCATCTCTTTTCATGGCCGAATCGAGGGGCCGAATGTGGGCATTATGTCCCTTAATATATAAAATTAATAAAAAATGTATCTATATAGAAAGTTACATAAACAGGGTAAATCTAGTAAAAAAACACAAGTTGGTTAGTCAATGTATTATGAAGTATTCAAATTCCAACCCTACCATAAATATCCCTGTAAGGCCATTTACCCGAATAAGTTACATACACAGGGTCATTGGTCAAACTATTGAGAAGCATTCCGCTAAAGGGTTAAAGCGTTCAAATTCCAACCCTACCTCAAATATCCCCGTAAGGTAATTTGCCCGCTAAAGGGTTAATCCACACTATCAACATATAGGCTTAATTTCCTTTACAACTGACAAGTGTTGCAGAACACCTATTAGTCACCCAGACTTGTTTATTACACTATATACTGTATACTGTATATAAAATACTTGTCAGTGTTTGTCTGTATGTCTCTTCTAGTCACGGTGAAGATTTTAAAGGTAGAGAATTAACATTATGCGTGGGTAGTGTGAAGGGCCTGATGAAAGTCGTTAATTATATTTGTATTACATATGATTAATTAATTTCTTCACCTACAGTGGCGCCTTTGATCTCTCATGGACCCAAGTTTTAAGCTCTCAAATTTGAAAACTGGTTATACTGTGTGTAAACAATTGCCAAAAGACCACTGAGGAGCAGCATTCTGATACACGACGCATAAACACGCAGTATGATTCCTGTTTTCATCTTCTAATTCACATTTTTGCTGACGCCCTCTAGATCAACTTATTTCATGAATGTGATCATTTCTAGAATCATAGAGTATTAACTCCTTCTGTACCGGCGACATCCTTTTAACTGTATTCTGGCTACTATTAAACGATTGTATTCAGTCTAAAAAAAAAAAGGCCTCCAGCAATTAACAGGCTTCGAACTATCACACGTAACCTCTTTTACTACCACAGATCCTTCTTAATTATGTGAGAAATAGGCCCTTAAGCTGCAAAAAATCGTCTAAATATTACTTGAATCGAATAAACAAGACCTCACCGGTAAAGTAGGTGTCAATGATACGTTTTCGAAAATAAATGATATAGCCATAATTATAGTGATGTATTACTTATTTATTCAAGTTTTTAATTATTGATCCCATCATTAAACTGCTGTGTGTGTGTAGGTGGGTGGGTGCTCAAGTGGATGATGTATGCAGGCAGGGGCCTATGGAGGGAGTGAAATCCTGTAATTTATTAGTGGTTTTGATATGACCATAGTGCTTCTCACCCTTGATAATCAAAGACAGATCAATTATATCTGAAGAAATTCTCTTCTCACTATCTGAGGATGGCTTGTCAGAGCAGGTACTAGCATTCAGATAAGAATAAAACTTAAGTATTCTTCCTTTTAATCCCCACAGTTCCTTCCAAAGCTGTATAAAATTGTATAATGGTGGCCAGAATATGCTATCTTAATATATATAATAATAATAATCTATCTATCTATCTATCTATATGCTCAGGCCCAATCCCCATTTTGGGGGTAGCCGACTCAAGACAGAGCAAGAACAGGGAAAACACAAAAACAACATAAAACAACAAATAAACACAGATAAAAAGCACAAACTCACACACAAACTCTATAATAACTATAATAATATAATATATCAGAATAATAATATCATAATATATAATGAAATACTCAGTGTACATTTAAAATAAGGCTATATGCTGGCACACTGTGCGACATATTAGTTTCAGTGGGCCCCCAGACACTGGTGGGCCCTAGGCCAATGGCTTACTTGGCCTATTGGGAAATCCGAGTCCTGTATACAGGTGTGTGTGTGTGGTGTTCCAGACCAGGTGACCAAGGTTATCACTCACTCATCACTCATATCCTGTTTACCCAGTTACAACGACACGGGGTCCTGGCCCTCATATTTGTTTGTTGGTTGGTTGGTTTTTCTGTCCCCCCCCCCCCCCCCCCCTTCTCCCTCATGTTTAGCCAAATTAGTTTCAGATTATAAGATGTTCGGTCCATTAGTTTGACGATTTTAAGACCTCTCACCCCATTTCTTTGTCAATATTAAGACCTTTCGTGCCATTTAGGTGTCGCATTTTTCCTGGCGATAGGGAATCTGTAATGTAGGAAAAACCGGCCGGGACACGTAAAATGTATAAATGCATCTAGAAGAGGGCTCTTGAGGATGTTTTTTTTAAACTTATGGAGGTCTAGGGACGAAACTATAATCATAATAAATAGATAAATCGACCTATAAATAAACCCTTCCCCCTTAACAATGTGTTTTGTTTGTTTTTCATCGATCATACTATTTTATCGTCCATTCCAATATTATATACGATAGTATATTGATTATTATATTACTATATTATATTATATCATATTATTATGATAGTATATTATTTACTATAGTATAGGCATTCTAATGTTTTATCTTGGTCACGAACACAAGTGGAAGGTCTATGGTGGCTACTGTTGGATAACCCCTCTGCCTCCTTTCTTGGATTCCCCGATGATAATACAGACTAATAACACACATCAAAACCACTCCAACAGCTTCCTCTCTCTCCAACACCCCGTCTCCTCTCTCAACACTCTTCGGACAGTAGATACGAGGTGCCGTTGTAAAGGTTTATCCCTCAATAACCTTCACCTGACCTGACCTGATATGACGCTGAGAAGTGTATGTTCGATAATCTTAACCCTTACAGTACCGGCGACGTCTTTTTGTTTTTATTTCAGCTGCATTTAGACGATTTTATGAAGCTTAGGAAGGATATAATTATGGTAGCTATAAGGATTCATTGAGATGGTATATAATCTCTTAACGGGTAGACATCCATCCTAATCTGAATTAAAACCGTCTAATAGTTGCCAGAATATAATGAAAAAGACGTCGCCCGTACAGAAGGGGTTAGGGGTTATAGTCTATTCGCTGTAAGTGGGCGAGAAATCATGACCTCTAACCTCTGTAACTCAAAAACGACCAAAGTAATCGAGCTAATATTTCTACCATTTGGGAAGAGTCAGTCAAGGAATAGATGTAGACATTTACAGCCAATTTGCTCCAGCCCTTTTTGAGTTACAGAGGATAGAGTTCATGATTTCTCGCCTACTTACAGCGAATAGAGTATAGTATTCGAGGAACTGATTTCGCAACTGAACTCGCATGCAATATTTGGAGATAATTGAATATCCATAATGTGAATTAGAGAACTTTTCTCCCATGTAATATTGTGCTTTTTTATTATTATTATTATTATTATTATTATTATATTTTTTTGTTTTTTTGCATGGAATAACACAACTTTTGGTGGCTACAATCATCTAGTCATTGTATTGCCTCTTAACTTTTGTTTTCAGTACTTTTAAGGTGAGTCACATGTTTTTTTTTTATCTTTCTCTCCTTTTCTCTCTTTCCCTGGCTTGTATTCATTCGGCCCCATTCAGCAACTGTTTTAAGACGTTTATCCCCATCCAGGTGTCGATTTCTTCCTGGCGAGCGATAGCGAGCCAGCATTGTATTGAGAAATCTGGCTTTGCCGGAGAAATTTTTCTTTCGAAAAATGTACCAATTTAGCTTGCTGTCAAAACCAAAAATATATATATATATGCCGCCTCGCTACCGCTCGCCAGGAAAATATTGACACCTGAATGGGGCCGAATGGATACAAGCCAAAGAGAGAGAGAGAGAAAGAGAAAAAATAGCAAGGTGGGCTCCCTTAACCTCTGAAGTGCGCACGGGGGTAATTGAAAACGTCCCCCTGTGCTGACGTATTTGAGGTGTTTCCGTCACTAAAATATTCATTGTACCATTAATAGCATTAATAATTATCCATATGCGCCTATTATGGGTTGATTATAAAGGTATTAACCTGAAACAACAATAAAAAGTGGTGATGGGCTGGTCTATCAGAGTGAGAACTGAGCGATCTCTGCCATACCCATAGCTTACTCTGACTGTTCCTTTTACTTATATATTTTCTAGATCTCAAGTGACGGCGTCTCTTGCGTGGATTGACCTCCTAATCTACCAAGATTGGAAGCCAAAGCGTCACATCTTTCCTTTGCCCCTCAACTTTCTCTTCATAATTGCTGAGGGGCACAGGGCCCTGGGTGGGGCTTTGGTTTCCCGGGCGTTTCCGCGCCCTCCTCAGCTCCCCGCCATGGAGTGGCTTCGGTCACCCAGGCTTTATTGTGGTCGGCGGGGAGGGTTTTGTGGGGGCGCTCGGTTGTGGCCTTGGCCTTGCTCGGGGCCTTGGGGCTGTTCGGCCAGGCAGCTTGGGGACAAACAACAACAACAACAACAATAAAACGAGTGAAAACAGCGTTTGGATGGTCAAAATCGGAGATATAGCCCGCGAGTTGTATAATGTATGGGTGAGGCAAGCTACCTTCCCGCCAATTTCCCCCAAGGCCACTGAGACACAGTCGATCGATACTCTCTCTCTCTCTCTTGCACTCGATTGCCATCAGTGATGACAACACCCTGCTTGCAACTCGCTAATGTTAGCACGAAAATATACCTCAGAATAAGGGAATAATAGGGAAAATAGGTGATAACTGAAGGATAGGAGGAAAGTGGGGAAGGAGGGGAGGTAGAGGACTGAGATTTTGCATGGCCCAGGGGCCAAAAAAAAATAAAAAAATAAAAAAACATTTTTTTTTTTTTTTTTTTTTTTCGATGTCAAAAGTTGATTTTTAATTTCCCGCAGTCCGCCGGGGGAACTCTTAAGAGTCTCCCCGCAGCTCCCGGGTTAATATCTCAGTCTGTATGTGTGTTTGTACAATATCTGGAGTGTGAATTGTATGGATATATTTGATGTAAAAATGCCATCAATCAATCAGAGGGCGGGATTCCCTCAGGTATACCACACCAAAGTTGCCGACAATACTCAGCTCCGTGACATGTGTACGTCTGGGAGGCTCTCCACCAATCAGCGGCCGCCATTTTCGCTTGGCACTCTGCCTCCGTCCCCCAAAATGGCAAATTATAACTTATCTCCTGTTTGCTCGAGTATTTTCCTCCAGTAAAAAGTGGTCTGGCAGGAAGATACCATCACCGCTCTCCTAGACAAAGTTGAAAGGAAGGCCTTTCGTATCATTAACTCCCGTCCACTCACCAACTCTCTGCAATCTCTCTGTCTCCGCCGCAATGTTGCATCTCTCTCGCTATTCTATCGCTACTATAATAATCAGTGTTCCTCAGAGCTATCCCAGTGCATACCACCTCCTTTACGTAGGGCACGTGGTACCCGTCTTGCAACTCAATCCCACCCCTACTCTGTGCAACTCTCCAACCCAAGAGTGAAACGTTACTCTCAAACTTTCTTCTACTCAACATCTGAGCTCTGGAACTCTCTCCCAGAATCAGTCTTTCCCTCTTCCTATGACTTAAATTGCTTCAAACTCCGTGTGTCCAGGCATTTTGGCTCGAACGTCCCTTGAATTTGGCCCTGTCACTCTTTCAACTATGGGGGAGGCACTCGCTATAGGCAGTTATGCCTTTTGCCTCCCTCAATCACATAGAAAAAAAAAAAAAAAAAAAAAAAACATCTCCCCCAAAACCACTAGAAAACATCACTAACAAACTTTCTGGATTCTATATGGAAGAGATAAAGGAGGAGGAGAACAGCAGGATTCCAGCCGCCCGAGTGATGTCGCGCGGGCAGCTCCAGCCAATCAGCGTGCCCGCAGCACTAGTGGGCGGGTATAAAGCATGGCGGGGAGAAATTCGAGGTGGTACTTGGTGACGCTCTGGTCTCTCTTACAGGCCTGTAGCCCCCCCCCCCCCCCATCTTCAAGCGGAAGAAGAAAGAAGAAAGAAGAAAGAAGAATCTTCAAGCAGCAGTAGAAGATGGACGATTTGAGGACCAGCAAAACCTAGCCCCATAGCTTCCTCCATCAGTTCTCTCTCCTCCAATCGACACCTCGATCTGCGCTCGCCCAGCAAATCAGCTCCCTGCATCTCACCTCATATCTCATCATCATCCTTGTCCATTCTCATTACTTTCCTATGTAACAGGGGGGGGGGGGGGAGATAGGATTGGGTATCTCTCCTTCTTCCTTCACTTCCCTTCTTCTGCTGCCAACAAGAGAGAGAGAGGGTAAGACAGAAAAAGATAGATTAAGCTGCGAAGGTGGAAAATAGGTACTCAAGGATAGAAAGGAAGAGATGACGACAAACCCGTTATTGCATTCTAATTAACGAGAGGACAACCCTGTTTGGTTGACCCACATCCAACATCCTTCGAGGAAGGGGAAAGGCTGCAACTCCGACACGATGATAAGACCAAAGAACCACCAAAAACCCCACTGAGACCTAGCATATTCTCTACTTTCTAGATATCACATAAGGATGTTTTTGGGAACGGTAATTCATTCAAATTATTTGATCGCCCACCTTCAGGTGAACTGGCCGTCCCCATGGTTTTCTTATTCTTTATGCAATCGTGATTCATGCTCATTATTCAGGTACTGTACATTAGGACAGTAGGATAAATCGGAGGCTAGCAAAGACCAATCAAGAACTTCACCTTCAATGTTGGCTGACAAGACTTTAACTCTCGGTTAGGCTACTGGTACTACTCTTAGACCAATTTAATACCGACAGCTCCGATTTACCATCCTGACAACACATTTAGATCCAAATAGGTACGGGAGGATAGATACAAACATATTGCAGTAATCTTAAGCTTGATATTAATAGAAGGAACATTTTACCGTTTACAACTCTTAACATTGGTACCGTATGGCCCGTATCTAATTATCTCTATACCATTAACCTGGGACCAATCCATTACCGTACTGGGACAGTCTCTTAACCTAGGAGTAGGACTCGAATATTGCTGTCTGTATCCACCCCATTCCTCTCAGTATTATACATCCCAATTCCGCTAG
>JBAKBP010037457.1:0-17293 GCA_037953745.1 Lithodes maja | reverse complement strand
ATCTAACTTTTTATGTGACTTTGATATAAATCCTGATGATAATAATAATATAATACTGTTAACGTAAGACAAGAACCAAGAATAATTACATTAAATATAAATAAAAGGACATATAAGAAAACTATCTATTCATTTCAAAAAGGGTAAGAGACAGAAATATTCTTACTTTAATATTTATCTTTCAAGACTTTTTATAGAATTAATAGTCCTTCTTTAGATATAACTTCTTCGGTTCATAACCATAGCCTACTAAGCTTCGGTTAAATAATAATTCTTTATAAATACTACATGACTTTAATTAGTTTCAGTATTTTTCACAATTAAAGAGTATCAGTCAATAAAGGATACTAAGTCCTAAGATCCAAAAGGAAAGGAAGCAACAACAGGAAATAATTTTATTAGATTTTACTTTTGTTTTGCCTTCAGCTGACTGATACCTTAATATATATCTCTGTGCTATCTAGATTCATCAAGTTAACCACTTGAGGATCAAGATACGTAACAGAAGAGTGGCGACCTTGCCAGGATTCGTTTCATACAGTTTAACTCAGTTTCATTACCGTTTCACTACTTAAAAATCAAATATTAATCATGCCTCATCTAATTAATGACAAAGATGCTCGAGCTTTCATAGAATCAGAACCCACAGCCCCTGATATTGACTGTCTGTCAAAATCCAAACTGGAAGTGCTTGCCTCACATCTCCAATTAACTGTCTCAAACATGTCTAAAGTAGAGGTGGCTCAGACCATAAAAACCCACCTGTTCCCTGTAGAAGGCGGGGAGGGTGACGGAGCAGTTGGTGGGATCCCGAGTAAACCTAGCCAACTTGATATACAATTGCCACCTGGTTTGACCGGTGATCAAATATACGAACTAGAACAAGCCAAACTAAATATAGAACTAGCCAGAATAAATGCCGAACAAGCCAGAGCAAATATCGAAGAAGCCAGAATAAAGACCGAACATTATCAATATCAATATCAAACGGCTCAACTAAATGTCAATACAAATGCTCCCGTAATTGCTCCCCCTCTGGGATTGACTATGACCAGTGTCATTCCACCTTTCACTGAGGATAATGTGCAGGATTTCTTTGTTTTGTTTGAGGAAGTTGCTGGAGGTATGAAGTGGAAAAGAGATCAATGGCCTTTTATGTTGCAAACCGTTTTGACAGGGCAGGCTCGAGCCACATATTTGTCAGAAGTAGCAGAAGTTAGGCAGGATTATGACAATCTCAAAGAAGCTATCCTAAAAACCTATCAATTGCAGCCTGAGGCTTACAGGCAATCTTTCCGTAAAAACCAGAAGAAAGTAGAAGAAACCCATAAGGTATTTGCCAGGACTGTCCATACTTAGTGTACTCAAACTAGTATGAACAGTCTCGATGTTACGTAATCTGGGTTGATGTAGCGTTACGTATCATTCCGTAGTCTTAAGTTGAACGCTTCCATAACCTTGGTCGAACGTTCCATGATTGGGTAGAATATATTATTCTATTGTAGTATATGGGAAAGTATTGTATGATTATAATTCCCATATATATATATATATATATATATATATATTTGTATTATTTAAGATTGTTTATAAGTATCTCATTGTAAAGAAGATGGGATACATTTTCCATATGTTATGCGCGTGCGCGGTATGTCACGACAGAGACGAACATAACGCGCTCGCCACTCTCCAACCAACCTCCGTCCCAGCTACACACGCTAAGCCTTCTTCCTATAGTTTCATTATCAGGTGTTTTCGCTTCACTTTCATCTCATATTCCATATAGTCATTACATCATCATCTTTGTTAGTTAGCACAAACTTAACGTAAATATCTAGCCTATCCTAGCCTATTGTAGCCTCTTTTCATACTTTGTTTACTATACTAACCACTTCCAGTCATCTAGCCTATTTTCCGCCATCCTCCAATCACCAGCTGAGTTCATCAAAGGGTAATTATATTTCTATATGGTTAATACTTCTTCATTATCAAATATACAGTCCACTTATCTAAATTAGCCATATAATTGGTCCTTAACCCGGGAACTGCAGGGAGACTCTTAAGAGTTCCCCCGGCGGACTGCGGGGAGACTCTTATGAGTGAGTGAAAAAAAAAAATCAACTTTTGACATCGAAAAAAAAAATATATATTTTTATTTTTTTATTTTTTTATTTTTGTTTGGCCCCTGGGCCATGCAAAATCTCAGTCCTCTACCTCCCCTCCTTCCCCACTTTCCTCCTCTCCTTCAGTTATCACCTATTTTCCCTGTTATTCCCTTATTCTGAGGTATATTTTCGTGCTAACATTAGCGAGTTGCAAGCAGGGTGTTGTCATCACTGATGGCAAGCGAGTGCAAGAGAGAGAGAGAGAGTATCGATCGACTGTGTCTCAGTGGCCTTGGGGGAAATTGGCGGGAAAGCAGATTGCCTCACCCATACATTATACAACTCGCGGGCTATATCTCCGATTTTGACCATCCAAACGCTGTTTTCACTCGTTTTATTGTTGTTTCAGGTTAATACCTTTATAATCAACCAATAATAGGCGCATATGGATAAGTATTAATGCTATTAATAGCACAATGAATATTTTAGTGACGGAAACACCTCAAATACATCAGCACAGGGGGACGTTTCCAATTACCCCCATGCGCACTTCAGAGGTTAAACCTTTCACTAGTTTGCCCCCCCCCCCCCCCCCCCCCGCCCCTATTTTTTGTTGGAGAGTTATTCGGCGGTCGGTAGTTGCCTTGCTTGGAGTGGGGCTGGCCTATCCCTGTTTTTGTCATGAGTCCTACTACGTCCTCCTGGCCCCGGTCTTTTTGGCCCCATGGGGCTGTCGGGGTTTTTTCGTCCGCTCTTTGCTCTGGCCGCCCCAGGTGCCTGACCACCAGTGGGACAGGATGTGGAAACTAGTGGATAGGTCAGGGCTGCGACGGGAGTTTTACCCAGAATGAAAGTTATAAATCTGATTCAGTACAGTACTCAAAACTATAATTAGCCTACTTTAAATGCTTTTTCAGGCTCATTACATACTACTTTAGCCCTAGAAAATATTGCACAATTGGCACGGCATTAAGATTAAATTAATTCATACTGTACTGTATTTTAAATTTAATCTAGATTTAATTTATATCTAGATCAAAATTATACTGAAAAATAACTTCTTTAAAATTTAAAGTTTATTCATTCACATATCTTTCTAAATTCTACTCTCGTCGTGTGCCCTGAAGGTGGGGTAATATGATAGCTGATAGGCTGAGTGTGTTAATCCAACTCAAAACTTTTTTCCTTGTGACTTCTTGAGATGAACTTTTCTTGTGTACAATTTTCACATTTATTAAATTTAATAATATAGAATTAGCGGTACCCATTGAGTTTAGCCTGTTTCAATTACCCTATAGGCTCTCTCTCTCTTAAAATTCTTGAATTTATTATAACTTTAAACGGTACCTCTCTTTTTGACATCTGGAGACTTTTGGCCTATACCGTATTGTACTAAATTTCCCTCCCGGCTTTTCTTAACTTATGGTGTAATTATTCTATAATTTCATAACTATTATGTAAGGAGTTAAATTGAAAAGCTCCAGATTGCTAGTCTACATTGCGCACAATTCTTATTCCGCATTTCGTGAGGGTGTTTTATTTTCGGCTCGCGATTTATTTGATTTCTCGGAGTACTGTATTGTTGGCTGCAACTTATTCGGTCTGGCATTGATAGTTTGATTTAACGTCATTAGATTTCCTTCCCGTATAATCATGGCTAAAAGTGTACAAAAGCGTCGGGCTGGACTTAAGGGCTCTTTGACGGTCTTAACCTCTGATATTGACGGATTCCTTGATTCGGCGTCTAGAGTGGAGGTGGAGGCCAGGTTGCTCAGTATTCAAAAGCAACTTGACAAGTATGAGGTCACACAAGAGGACCTGGCCGACACTTACGAGGACGCCGAGTATATCGAGGTGATAAGAGAGGATACCCTATATATGGAGGGCATACAAGTAATCGTTGCCACACTGAAGGGGATCTTGATTCCAGAGGTCAAGAAAGAGCCAAAGAAATCCGCAGTCAAATTACCACATCTTACTCTTCCAAAATTTGAAGGTGATGCCACTATGTGGTCGGGATTTTGGGAGATGTTCAAGTGTACCATCCATGACAATCCCGACCTCACAGATATACAACGCTTCACCTATCTACAGGGTCAGCTTCAGGGTGATGCACATAAGCTAGTCGAAGGATTCATAATCGAAAGTGCAAGCTATGCCCCAGCAATTGAGCTCCTGCAAGAGACATATGGGCATCCAGATCGAATCAAGGCAGCTCATGTTACCAAATTCAATCAATTAGTGTCACCCAAACACCAAACAGCTGACCTGAAGGACTTCTATGCCAATACAGAGAGTGTGATGAGGTCAATCATTAGCCATGGTATTTGTTTGGAGGAATTTTGTGTGGTGACTCTTGTCAATAAGTTACCATCACCACTAAAAGAAACCATAAAACGGGAAATGGGAGACTCGAGCCTGGATTATAAGAAATTCACTCATTGCCTCCAGGCTGAAGTGTACAATATGGCGGGTCAAGACAGAGTAGGGGGTACACCCATGGCTACGGCAACATTTACCGCCCAGAGTGAGTACAGGAAATTCAACTGTGTTCTGTGTAGTGGCACCAATCATTTATGGCACAAGTGTATGAAGTATAAGACAGGGCCTCTTAAAGTTAAAAGAGCCCGTCAACTACGTCTCTGCACTGGGTGCTTGTCAAAAGACCATGGCCATTCGGGTTGTACTAATCCTAACATAAGAAGCTGCAAGTTTTGTAAGGGCAAACCCTTTCATTCCCTGTGTACACAAAAACAAGGGAAAGAAAGTAGACCAGCGGAGGATAACACCAAGAGAGAGCATACTGCTGCTACTTCAACTACAATGTCCGTTGCCACAGGTAAAAATACAGTAATCTTGCCCACCGTACAGCTGCCGGTAAAGGGTAAGGATAATAATTGTGTTAAAATCAGATCGCTACTTGACCAATGTTCTCAGAGGACCTTTGTGAAGTCTTCTGTTCTATCCTCCCTTTACTACATTTCTAAAGGAACTGAGGAGTTATGTCTTCACGGATTTACCGGGAAACAGGCCTCTAGGGAATATAATGTTGTGGCACTGCAATACAAACACAGAGGTAAATTTCATCATCTAGACGCAATAGTGGTTCATGAATTGCCAGAACATAAAGGTGAACTTAACCTAAAGTCTAAACTGGTTAGTTTACAAAGTAAAGGCATAAAATTAGCCGATCCTCACGCAACGGACACAGATCAGCTGGAGCTGCTCATCGGTGCGGATCACTACTACGATATAGTGCGACCTGGGTATAAAAGGTCAGGTAGTCTAATTCTGCTTCCTACCAAGTACGGGTACGCCATCAGTGGTTCATATGTGACACAGCCTACAAGCTCCAGCACAGAAGTAATTACTGTATTGAAAGTAGCAGTAACACCAATGGATGAATACATGTCCACTGGTAATATTCCACCATGCAAAAATGACTTAAATGTTTTGTGGGAATTAGATCATATCGGGATAACCCCTAAGGAATACTCACTGGTTGAGCGTCAAGCACTATCGTCGTATGAGGATACCGTTACCCTCTCATTCGGCGTTCAGTACGCGCAATATTCGCAGATTACAAAACGAATTTGCTTGAGTATGACAGCTAAACTTTTTGACCCCTTGGGGATAGTTCTACCGGTGTCGATCAAATCGAGATTATTCCTTCAGCAATTATGGAGGATAAAATTAGGATGGGATGAGGTTTTGACTGGCGATCTGGTTCAGGAGTGGGATGACATTTTTTCGGATCTTCGTCTCTGTAAGGGTTTTAATTTTCCTCGGAGAGTTGTCATGGACCATCCTATTTCCATTCATGCCTTCTCAGACGCTAGCAAGGTCGCGTACGGCACCGCCATATACTTTGTTGACACAAGTGGCAGCCGTCTAGTCATGGCGAAGGCGAAAGTCGCCCCGATCAAATCCTTTTCCATCCCAAAATTAGAGCTGACTGCAGTTCTGTTGGCTGCTAGACTCGTTCACTTTGTAGAGGAAACTTTTAAAAATTTGCTAAATATCTCTTGAGACAGTTGTATGGAGTGACAGCCAAATTACGCTCTACTGGTTACATAGCCGTAAGAAGCTACCAGTGTACGTCACCAACCGTGTCGATGAAATTCGTACCCTGCTCCCAACCGCACAGTTCCGGTATGTGTCTACCAAAGAGAATCGAAGTGACTGCATTACTCATGGTGTCTCTGCTAAATTTCTCAAATATTCTGCGTTGTGGTGGAATGGCCCATGCTGGCTTAATGATCCCAACGAATGGCCAGAGAATATAGATTTGAGCGAGCAACACACTGCTATTGTGGCACCGGTAATTGACTCTGTGCCTGACGAAGACACACGGTTATGGGACTGGGATACATTCAGCAGCTATGAGAAGTTACAACGTGTTACAGCATGGGTGATACGATTTGTAGGAAATGTAAAAGCAAAAATTAAAGGCACACCGCCCACAGGTAGTGCTTACCTCAATGTGAAGGAGATCAGAATTGCAGATCAATTATTACATAAGCTCTGTCAACAAGAAATATATACGCAGGAATATAAATTACTGGTTAAGGGAACAAAGTCTAGGAATAACCTGATCAGTTGGGCTTACACTTGAAGGGGGACTTGATACATTGCGGAGGCAGATTACGATTGGCAGCCCTCTCTGAGGCAAGTAAGTATCCAATACTACTGCCCCCCCAATCATCCCTTCACCCATCTTATCATCGATAGGTGTCACCGACTCTGTTGTCATTATGGGGTTGGTCATATAGTCACCTATGTAAGACAACGATGGTGGGTGCCTAGAATCAGGCAGGTGGTCAAGAAAGTCCTTCGCAAATGCTTAAAGTGTAGAAGAGTACAGGGAACACCTTATGATCCCGTCGGAATTCCTCCCTTACCAAACCTGCGAACTACCCCAGGTGACCCTTACAAAGTTACCGGGGTTGACTACAGTGGAGCAATCCCTGTGAAAGATTCACCCAATCTTAAGGTGTATATGATACTTTTCACTTGTGCTGTTACCAGGGCAATTCACCTGGAACTGGTCACCAACCTCACTTGTGATAGCTTCCTACATGCCTTCCGAAGATTCTGCAGTAGACAGGGATATCCGCGTATCATGCTGAGTGACAATGCAAAGACTTTCATAGGGGCATCTACATATCTCAAAGAAGTGAGCAACAATCCTAAGATTCAGACCTGCCTAGCAGATGTAAAATGCGAATGGCGTTTCATTCCCGCCAGAGCGCCTTGGTTTGGCGCCATATGGGAGAGAGCCATAGGCATCGTGAAGGCGGGTCTGAAGAAGGTGTTGGGTAGAGCTCTCATCTCGATTGAGGAACTCAACACCATACTCTTGGAGATTGAAGCCACCGTAAATGATCGCCCTCTATACTATGCTTCTGGTGATTTGGAAGACCTTACCCCAATCACACCCTCAGTACTGGTACGTGGATACAGACTGCGGGATCTTCCTGAAGAGCATGACGAAGATACTATGGAAGATCCAGACTACATAAGTGAGGAAGTGATATCGGCCCGCTACAAATACATTCGTAAATTATCGCGAGATATTTGGCATCGCTGGTCAACAGAATATCTGGTGACTTTAAGGGAAGCGCAAAGGAATAAACTAACACCATTAAAAGGTCATTGGCGTAGGGTAGGGGACGTGGTAACCATCCATGAGGAGGGCCCGCGCGCATTTTGGAAATTGGGTCGGATAGAGGAGTTATTACCAGGTCGTGATGGTGAGGTTCGGGTAGCAAAGGTTCGCACCAGGACTGGAGTAATCACACGGCCAACAGTCCGACTATATCCTCTTGAGGGTGACCTCGATCGCAAGGACACCCCCTCGGATCAGTTATCCATTGAAGTCCCCTCTCTGGCTTCTACTTCGGCGCAGCCTGTTGATGCGTCTGGCGAACGCCCACGTCGACAGGCAGCCCAGATATCCTCCCAAGCTTGGCGGGAAAAGATTGCCTCCGGGCAAATCTAATCATGTAAATTTTGTATATTTTCTGTTGGTGGGAATATGTCCATACTTAGTGTACTCAAACTAGTATGAACAGTCTCGATGTTACGTAATCTGGGTTGATGTAGCGTTACGTATCATTCCGTAGTCTTAAGTTGAACGCTTCCATAACCTTGGTCGAACGTTCCATGATTGGGTAGAATATATTATTCTATTGTAGTATATGGGAAAGTATTGTATGATTATAATTCCCATATATATATATATATATATATATATATATATATTTGTATTATTTAAGATTGTTTATAAGTATCTCATTGTAAAGAAGATGGGATACATTTTCCATATGTTATGCGCGTGCGCGGTATGTCACGACAGAGACGAACATAACGCGCTCGCCACTCTCCAACCAACCTCCGTCCCAGCTACACACGCTAAGCCTTCTTCCTATAGTTTCATAATCAGGTGTTTTCACTTCACTTTCATCTCATATTCCATATAGTCATTACATCATCATCTTTGTTAGTTAGCACAAACTTAACGTAAATATCTAGCCTATCCTAGCCTATTGTAGCCTCTTTTCATACTTTGTTTACTATACTAACCACTTCCAGTCATCTAGCCTATTTTCCGCCATCCTCCAATCACCAGCTGAGTTCATCAAAGGGTAATTATATTTCTATATGGTTAATACTTCTTCATTATCAAATATACAGTCCACTTATCTAAATTAGCCATAAGGACCATGACTAAAACTTTCAATCATTGGGTCAAGAGTAAGAAAGTCACAAGCTACAACGATCTGAAGGAGTTGGTCCTGTTAGAAAATTTCCTATGGAAAATTGATTCTTCTGTATCCTATCATTTAAAGGGGAAAAAGGTAGATTGTCTTGCCGACGCCGCTGACATGGCTGACACATACGTGCTCAACAACAAATTTCGTGGAAAGAAGCCCTACGATAATTCGTTCTAATTTTAAGTATCCCAATCACAAATCTGACAAACCCAGTCACAAGCCTATAACGTCTTCCCCAGCTAGCCAAAATAGAATTGTTCCCCCAACTAAAAATGCGACTCAGGGCAATGGTAACAGAGGTGGGCTCCAAAGTAATAGTAATGCTCAAAGAGGGAACATTCCCGTATCCCCTAAAGTATGTACTTTTTGTGGCATGAGAGGCCACCTACCTTATCAGTGCTGGGCCAAGGAGAAAACCGAGAGATCGGGGCAGACAGTTGCCGCCGTATCTCAAATTCCATATGTGCCTTTAATGCAGGGCTCCCGACAGAAGGAGTACCTAGCACCAAAAGTTCCTTTAATGCAGGACTCCCGACAGGAGTACCTAGCACCAAAAGATCCTTTAATGCAGGACTGGGGGTTAGGGAATAGAATATGCCCCACGTGCCTTCTGCGTGTCGTAAGAGGCGACTAAAGAGGTTGGGTCGGTGGGCTTGCGACCCCCACCCGGAAAAAATATCTAAGCAAATAAAAACGAACGAACAGCCTCGGATGCGGACGGAACCAACGTTGACGAACCACGACCGACTATTCGACATGGGAAACATATGGAAGGAAAGGGTAGACAAATACACACGCATGTACATAAATACATAACCCATCATCAAAACTCATTAACCACTCACATCGACAACAATTTCTGGCGTAGTGTAGAGTTTTTGTGGGTTGACAAACTTGTAGAAAATGTAACTGCCTCTAACACAAACAAGCTTAATAAACACATAGACACTCAAGAACAACCTATCACCATCAAAACACAATCACCACTCACATCAACAACAATTCCCGGGTAGTGTAGAATTTATGTGGCTCAGTTCCCTTAGACACCTGAAAACATGAATAGTATAACACAAACAGATTGATAAAACACACATATACACATACTCAGGAATAAACACACATATACACATACTCAGGAATAAACACACATATACTGTACACATACTCAGGAATAAACACACATATACACATACTCAGGAATAAACACACATATACACATACTCAGGAATAAACACACATATACACATACTCAGGAATAAACACACATATACACATACTCAGGAATAAACACACATATACTGTACACATACTCAGGAATAAACACACATATACACATACTCAGGAATAAACACACATATACACATACTCAGGAATAAACACACATATACACATACTCAGGAATAAACACACATATACACATACTCAGGAATAAATACACATATACACATACTCAGGAATAAACACACATATACACATACTCAGGAATAAACACACATATACACATACTCAGGAATAAACACACATACACATACTCAGGAATAAACACACATATACAGGTACACATACTCAGGAATAAACACACATATACACATACTCAGGAATAAATACACATGTACACATACTCAGGAATAAACACACATATACACATACTCAGGAATAAACACACATATACACATACTCAGGAATAAACACACATATACACATACTCAGGAATAAACACACATATACACATACTCAGGAATAAACACACATATACTGTACACATACTCAGGAATAAACACACATATACACATACTCAGGAATAAACACACATATACTGTACACATACTCAGGAATAAACACACATATACACATACTCAGGAATAAACGCACATATACTGTACACATACTCAGGAATAAACACACATATACTGTACACATACTCAGGAATAAACACACATATACACATACTCAGGAATAAACACACATATACTGTACACATACTCAGGAATAAACACACATATACTGTACACATACTCAGGAATAAACACACATATACACATACTCAGGAATAAACACACATATACACATACTCAGGAATAAACACACATATACTGTACACATACTCAGGAATAAACACACATATACTGTACACATACTCAGGAATAAACACACATATACTGTACACATACTCAGGAATAAACACACATATACTGTACACATACTCAGGAATAAACACACATATACACATACTCAGGAATAAACACACATATACACATACTCAGGAATAAACACACATATACACATACTCAGGAATAAACACACATAAATTATACTGTACACATACTCAGGAATAAACACACATATACACATACTCAGGAATAAACACACATATACTGTACACATACTCAGGAATAAACACACATATACTGTACACATACTCAGGAATAAACACACATATACACATACTCAGGAATAAACATACATATACTGTACACATACTCAGGAATAAACACACATATACTGTACACATACTCAGGAATAAACACACATATACACATACTCAGGAATAAACACACATATACACATACTTAGGAATAAACACATATATACACATACTCAGGAATAAACACACATATACACATACTCAGGAATAAACACACATATACTGTACACATACTCAGGAATAAACACACATATACACATACTCAGGAAAAAACACACATATACACATACTCAGGAATAAACACACATATACACATACTCAGGAATAAACACACATATACACATACTCAGGAATAAACACACATATACACATACTCAGGAATAAACACACATGTACTGTACACATACTCAAGAATAAACACACATATACACATACTCAGGAATAAACACACATATACACATACTCAGGAATAAACACACATATACACATACTCAGGAATAAACACACATATACACATACTCAGGAATAAACACACATGTACTGTACACATACTCAAGAATAAACACACATATACACATACTCAGGAATAAACACACATATACACATACTCAGGAATAAACACACATATATTGTACACATACTCAGGAATAAACACACATATACACATACTCAGGAATAAACACACATATACACATACTCAGGAATAAACACATATACTGTACACATACTCAGGAATAAACACACATATACACATACTCAGGAATAAACACACATATACACATACTCAGGAATAAAAACACATATACACATACTCAGGAATAAACACACATATACACATACTCAGGAATAAACACACATATACACATACTCAGGAATAAACTATCACCATCAAAACACAATCACCACTCACATCAACAACGATTCCCGGCGTAGTATAGAGCTTCTGCGGGTTAGGTTCCTTGAGGACCTAAAATCATACTTAATATAAAACAAAAAGAATGATGAAAGACATGTACACCCATGAATTAACCCATCACCACCAAAACACAATCACCACTCACATCAACAACAATTCCCGGCGTCCTGTAAAGCTTCTGCGGGTTGGTTTCCTTGGGCACAAACTTGTAGAACATGTCATCGTCCCTCCACCACGTCAGGGAGTAGAGGTCGTCCTGCACCCTCAACATGAAGCTGCAGGAGAGGCGGATGGTGGCCCCGCTTCGGACGATCTGCGGTACCTGGATGTCGGTGATTTCAATCCCCCCAACTGCCACACCTTCGGGAGATAAGAAAGGAAAGATTAATGAAGGATTGAGGTTATAGGCAAGGTAGTTGTGGAGGGGGATTGGATAATGGAAAAAGGGGATTATCCCCTATGATTAGGGATGGAGAAATATATGGAAATACCATTTTCAATAGAAAGGGATAAGTATACAGTGCATAATGATAAAATGTAACAGCGCTATTTTATTTATATGCCTCCCATAGTTCCTCTCATTCACTTATTAGGATATAAATGACCATACAAAAGGGAATGTCTCTAATTCGGGTCTTACAAAAAGAAAACAAATTGTAGGAATGATATGTAACTATACTATTTCCCGTAAGCCTTCCTTAAATTCCCAGCACAAAACACAGCACTTATAACAGATCATATAGAAGAAATGACGGCTGGGAATATATCTGGATATATACAGTACCACGGCATACAATAACGAATATAACTGGACTTAAAATTGGGCATATAACTTAATGATCTAGTGTCCAGACTTTACACCAGTACAGAAAATTATGTCAAGTGTGGCAGGCAAGCCTTCTCCTGTGTAAACTCAGTGATGAAACAGAAAAGTTTGTTGGCACCCTCTTTCTTGTATGGACTGGTTACTGAGTTGGACGGTAATTTGAAATCAACATGGAGATCAGCTGGCAATCTTAAGATGACTGATCTTGATTTTGCAGATGTTGCAGTGATCCTAGTGGAGTCGCTGGACATTTTCACACTTGCTCTTGATGCAAGTGTGCTCTCGACATGATGAGTCGAAGCCCCTGGGTTAAAGGTCTCCTGGACTAAGACTAAAGTTCAAGCATCGTTGGTGAAGCAGTGTGGTCAGTACATGCATGTGACGAGAACATAGAGGTCTTGGATAAATCCACTCATCTTGGTAGTGAAATACACAACAGTGGTGAGTTAGGGCATAAAGTTGTTTGCCACTTCAGGAAAGCATGTAGGGTTATGAACTTTCTCAACAAGAGATAATGACAATGTCGATACCTATACACACGGACCAAGTTACGGATCTTCAAGACACTGATGCTCCTGGTGTTGTTATTTGGCTTCAGGATAGGGACATACAACAGTGATTTAGAGAAATGTATCAACTTCTTTGGTACTAAGTTTGTTTGTTAGGATCATAGGATACAGTTAGTATGAGAACATATCAAACAAGGAGTGGAGTTGGAGGGTGAGTACAGCTAAACGTATTATCTCCGTAGGCCTCCTATTGATTGATTGCTATAACCTAACATTAACAAGGGCATATACCACACAGCCCAGCATATAATTAAACACATAACTGTACATATACCCTGATATACATCAAGGAATATGATAGGACAGACAGTATAACGGTACTTACATAACACAGAGATAAGGTGCAACAACAGTCCTTCTTGTAAGCCTCCCATAGCGCCTTTGTCTCAGTCACAGCTTCAAAATGTCTGAAAATAAAGAGAAAAGCAAAGTTTATTACATTATATTTTGTATATACACTATCTATGAGAGAGAGAGAGAGAGAGAGAGAGAGAAAGAGAGAGAGAGAGAGAGAGAGAGAGAGAGAGAAAAATAAATTGAGTGTGAGTGAGTCAAAGAAAACTATACCACCTGTACTTAAATATAAAACTAACAATGAGAGAGCACAAAACCGATTACCAAAACCCGATTAAAAAAAAAAAAAAAAAAAAAAAAGCTTCCCGAGTGCCTTACCACGTTCGTCAAAGTTAATCCTTTACTTCAAATCCTATGCATTTCAGAGATTGGACAAGTTCGCACCATGACGCCATTTTGTTAGTTTCTGAACTCATTTGCACTTTAGTAATCATAAGCAACAATTTCAAGGCCATTTTTTGTCTTTATTGGGCAACTTCATAGACAATGGAACTATGCCTGATCAGTGGAAGCTAGCCAACGTAACACCGATATTCAAAAAAGGCAGCAAATCCCTACCCAGTAACTATCGTCCAATTAGCTTAACCTCAGTTGTATGTAAAATGCTAGAAACGGTCATAAGAGACAGACTCGTAAATCACTTAGAGGAAAATAACATACTTAAAGATACTCAACACGGCTTTCGTAAAAAACGTTCCTGTTTAACAAACCTCTTAGACTTCTTCCACGATATCCTCAACCTCTACGATGAGAGTAAAGCTGTAGATATTATATATCTTGATTTTCAAAAGGCCTTTGACAAAGTTCCCCACAAACGTTTACTGCTAAAACTAAAAGCGCATGGAATACAAGATGGTGTGTTGAAATGGATAGAAAATTGGCTCAGCAACAGAAAGCAAAGGGTAGTCATAAACGGTAAGGCATCTAAATGGACCAATGTAAGTAGCGGGGTACCCCAGGGATCGGTACTAGGACCAATTCTCTTTCTAATTTACATCAACGACATAGATGAGGGTCTCACCTGCACAATCTCAAAATTTGCTGACGATACAAAAATTGCAAATAGCGTACTCTCAAAAGAACAAGTTGACGATATGCAACACAATCTAGATAAATTGTCATGTTGGGCCCAAATTTGGCAAATGAGTTTCAATGCGGATAAATGTAAAGTACTACATGTCGGATACCTAAATGAGAAAGCAAACTATTCGATGAATGGCACTCAGCTTAAGAATGTAAACAGAGAAACTGATCTGGGAGTAACAATATCGAGTAACCTAAAACCGAGTCAACAATGTTCAGAAGTTGTTAAGAAGGCAAACAAAATAATTGGCTTTATAGGCAGGTCATTTGAGCATAAATCCAAAGAAGTTATCCTAACCCTTTACAATTCCTTAGTCCGCCCTCTTCTGGAATACTGCGTTCAATCCTGGTGCCCTTATTACCAAAAAGATATAAACAAGCTAGAACGAGTTCAACGTAGAGTTACCAAAATGATACCTAGCCTAAAGAACAAACCATACGAAGAGCGTCTTAGAGAATTAAATCTATTTCCTTTAACCCAGCGCAGATTAAGAGGCGACTTAATTCAAGTGTTCAAAATCATCAAAGGCATCGACAATATGAACTGTAGTAAGTACTTCACTATCGACCAATCTAATTACACCCGGGGAAACGGTTGCAAAATTATTGGTAAATCTTTTAACTCGCACGAATCTAAGAATTTCTTCTTCAATCGAGTTGTCAACTTGTGGAATGGGCTTCCCCGAGACGTTATAGACTGCAGCACCGTTGATTCATTTAAATTCCGCCTAGACAAATATCTCGCATCAAACCCACGACTGACTGCGTTTGTAAATGAATAACTTTATCCTCCCCTCAGTTACTAACCCATATGTCCCCTACTAACTTCCTAGTCCTGCCACGTTAGTGGCAGGGCAGTAGTTCCCTTTCCAACGTTCCCTTACCCACTCTAAACCACTGTTTGGACACTTGATCCTCAGTGTTTTGGAGGACAAGCAGCCTAGAAGGGTCACTAGATCTGTTGTTGCTTGATTTCCTTTGTACTCCTTTGTACTCCTTTGTACTTTGTACAAAGGGAGTTGTTTTGATTGTGAAAAGGGGGTAAAACCGATATATTTATAACTAGAATTGGTATGCACAGAGGGCATGATTTCCAGCTGGGCCAGGGCTTCTATTATTTATGGTATTGAAGACAATTTTAATTGTTTCTATATTTAGACAATTTTAATTGTTTCTAGCTATATTTAGACCATTTTAATTGTTTTCTAGCTATATTTAGACCATATTGTGCAGTCTAAGAAGGATCTGGGGTAGTAAAAAGGGTTACGTGAGAGAGCTGGAAACCTTTTAATTGCTGGAGGCCCTTTATAAGCTGATTAAAATAGTCTAACAGTAGCCAGAATAAAGTGAAAAAGACGTCTCCGGTACAGAAGGGGTTAAGCTATTGACAAATATTATAATTATAAATGCAAAAGACATACATAAACATTATTATGGACCCTTTATGGGGAAGTTTTTAGTTTGTTCCCTAGACCCCCATCAAGCTTATAATTACACCCCTAGACCCCCTTTCAAGAAAATGTTGTACATTTTTCGATAGAAAAATGTTATAGGCAAACGACGTTTCCTCGTAAATTACAGGCTCGCTATCGCTCGCCAGGAAAAAATCGACACCTAAATGGCACGAAAGGTCTTAAAATTGACACAAATGGTACGAAAGGCCTAACAATCTCCAAACTAATGGTTCGAACGTCTTAAAATCTCAAAAAAATGGGGCTAAACATGAGGGAGAAAGGGTTCCAGAAAAAAATTCCTCAAGTGGAAATCTCCCCTTAATTACCCTTTCTATACCCGTGACTATTTACAGCGTATACTGATTTGTTTTCTCTTTCTCTCTCTCTCTCTCTCTCTCTCTCTCTCTCTCTCTCTCTCTCTCTCTCTCTCTCTCTCTCTCTCTGTCTCTCTTTAAGAGGTGACTTAATTCAAGTGTTCAAAATCATCAAAGGCATCGACAATATGAACTGTAGTAAGTACTTCACTATCAACTAATCTAATTACACGCGGGGAACGGTTGCAAAATTATTGGTAAATCTTTTAACTCGCACGAATCTAAGAATTTCTTCTTCAATCGAGTTGTCAACTTGTGGAATGGGCTTCCCGAAACGTTATAGACTGCATCACCGTTGATTCATTTAAACTCCGCCTAGACAAATATCTCGCATCAAACCCGAGACTGACTGCGTTTGTAAATGAATAACTTTATTTTATCCCCCCCTCAGTTACTAACCCATCTGTCCTC
>JBAKBP010037456.1:0-17294 GCA_037953745.1 Lithodes maja | reverse complement strand
CTCTCATTGGTTCCCATTCTCTCCTTGCTTCCCATTCTCTCATTGCCTCCCATTCTCTCATTGCTTCCCATTCTCTCCTTGCTTCCCATTCTCTCATTGCTTCCCATTCTCTCATTGCTTCCCATTCTCTCATTGCTTCCCATTCCCTCATTGCTTCCCATTCTCTCCTTGCTTCCCATTTTCTCATTGCTTCCCAGTCTCTTATTGCTTCCCATTATCTCATTGCTTCCCATTCTCTCATTGCTTCCCATTCTCTCATTGCTTCCCATTCTCTCATTGCTGCCCATTCTCTCATTGGTTCCCATTATCTCAGTGCTTCCCATTCTCTCATTGCTTCCCATTCTCTCATTGCTTCCCATTCTCTCATTGCCTCCCATTCTCTCACTGGTTCCCATTCTCTCATTGCTTCACATGATCTCATTTCCTCCCATTCTCTCCTTGCTTCCCATTTTCTCATTGCTTCCCATTCTCTTATTGCTTCCCATTATCTCATTGCTTCCCACTCTCTCATTGCTTCCCATTCTCTCATTGCTTCCCATTCTCTCATTGCTGCCCATTCTCTCATTGGTTCCCATTATTTCAGTGCTTCCCATTCTCTCATTGCTTCCCATTCTCTCATTGCTTCCCATTCTCTCATTGCTTCCCAATCTCTCATTGCCTCCCATTCTCTCATTGCTTCCCATTCTCTCCTTGCTTCCCATTCTCTCATTGCTTCCCATTCTTTCATTGATTCCCATTCTCTCATTGCTTCCCATTCCCTCATTGCTTCCCATTCTCTCCTTTCTCCCCATACTTTAATTGCTTCCCATTCTCTCATTGCTTCCCATTCTCTCATTGCTTCCCATTCTCTCCTTGCTTAACATTCTCTCGTTGCTTCCCATTCTCCCATTGCTTCCCATTATATCCTTGCTTCCCATTCTCTCATTGCTTCTCATTCTCTTCTTCCTTCCCATTCTCTCCTTCATCCCCATTCTCTCATTGCTTCCCATTCTCAACTTCATCCCAATGTTCTTGTTGCTTCCCATTCTCTCATTGCTTCCCATTCTCTCCTTCATCCCCATTCTCTCCTTGCTTCCCATTCTCTCCTTATTTCCCATTCTCTCATCGTTCTCCATTATCTTCAGCCTCCCCATTATCTTCATCCTCCCCATTCTCCCATTGCTTCCCATTCTCTAATTGCTTCCCATTCTCTCATTGCTTCCCATTCTCTTATTGCTTCCCATTCTATCATTGCTTCCCATTCTGTCATGGTTTCTCATTCTCTTATTGTTTCGCTTTTTCTCCTTGCTTCCCATTCTCTTATTGCTTCCCATTCTCTCATTGCTTCATATTCTCTCCTTCCTCCCCATTCTCTCCTTGCTTCCCATTCTCTCATTGATTCCCATTCTCTGATTGCTTCCCATTCTCTCCTTCATTCCCATTCTCTCCTTTCTCCCTATTATCTCATTGCTTCCCATTCTCTCATTGGTTCCCATTCTCTCCTTGCTTCCCATTCTCTCATTGCTTCCCATTCTCTCCTTGCTTCCCATTTTCTCATTGCTTCCCATTCTCTTATTGCTTCCCATTATATCATTGCTTCCCATTCTCTTATTGCTTCCCATTATATCATTGCTTCCCATTCTCTCAATGCTTCCCATTCTCTCATTGCTTCCCATTCTCTCATTGCTGCCCATTCTCTCATTGGTTCCCATTATCTCAGTGCTTCCCATTCTCTCATTGCTTCCCATTCTCTCATTGCTTCCCATTCTCTCATTGCCTCCCATTCTCTAATTGCTTCCCATTCTCTTATTGCTTCCCATTATCTCATTGCTTCCCATTCTCTCATTGCTTCCCATTCTCTCATTGCTTCCCATTCTCTTATTGCTTCCCATTATCTCATTGCTTCCCATTCTCTCATTGCTTCCGATTATCTCATTGCTTCCCATTCTCTCATTGCTGCCCATTCTCTCATTGGTTCCCATTATCTCAGTGCTTCCCATTTTCTCATTGCTTCCCATTCTCTCATTGCTTTCCATTCTCTCATTGCCTCCCATTATCTCATTGCTTCCCATTCTCTCATTGCTTCCCATTCCCTCATTGCTTCCCATTCTCTCCTTTCTCCCCTTTCTTTCATTGCTTCCCATTCTCTCATTGCATCCCATTCTCTCATTGCTTCCCATTCTCTCCTTGCTTAACATTCTCTCGTTGATTCCCATTCTCCCATTGCTTCCCATTATATCCTTGTTTCCCATTCTCTCATTTCTTCCCATTCTCTCCTTCCTTCCCATTCTCTCCTTCATCCCCATTCTCTCATTGCTTTCCATTCTCTACTTCCTCCCCATTTTCTCGTTGCTTTCCATTCTCTCATTGCTTCCCATTCTCTCATTGCCTCCCATTCTCTCATTGCTTCCCATTCTCTCCTTGCTTCCCATTCTCTCATTGCTTCCCATTCTCTCATTGCTTCCCATTCTCTCATTGTTTCCCATTCCCTCATTGCTTCCCATTTTCTCATTTTTTCCCAATCTCTTATTGCTTCCCATTATCTCATTGCTTCCCATTCTCTCAATGCTTCCCATTCTCTCATTGCTTCCCATTCTCTCATTGCTGCCCATTCTCTCATTAGTTCCCATTATCTCAGTGCTTCCCATTCTCTCATTGCTTCCCATTCTCTCATTGTTTCCCATTCTCTCATTGCCTCCCATTCTCTAATTGCATCCCATTCTCTTATTGCTTCCCATTATCTCATTGCTTCCCATTCTCTCATTGCTTCCCATTCTCTCATTGCTTCCCATTCTCTTATTGCTTCCCATTCTCTCATTGCTTCCCATTCCCTCATTGCTTCCCATTCTCTCCTTGCTTCCCATTTTCTCATTGCTTCCCATTCTCTTATTGCTTCCCATTATCTCATTGCTTCCCATTCTCTCAATGCTTCCCATTCTCTCATTGCTTCCCATTCTCTCATTGCTGCCCATTATCTCATTGGTTCCCATTATGTCATTGCTTCCCATTATCTAATTGCTTCCCATTCTCTCATTGCTTCCCATTCTCTCATTGCTGCCCATTCTCTCATTGGTTCCCATTATCTCAGTGCTTCCCATTATCTCATTGCTTCCCATTCTCTCATTGCTTCCCATTCTCTCATTGCCTCCCATTATCTCATTGCTTCCCATTCTCTCATTGCTTCCCATTCCCTCCTTCCTTCCCATTATCTCCTTCATCCCCATTCTCTCATTGCTTCCCATTCTCTACTTCCTCCCCATTTTCTCGTTGCTTCCCATTCTCTCCTTACTTCCCATTCTCTCATCGTTCCTCATTATCTTCCTCTTCCCCATTCTCGCATTGCTTCCCATTCTCTTATTGCTTCCCATTCTCTCATTGCTTCCTATTCTCTCCTTCCTCCCCATTCTCTCCTTGCTTCCCCTTTCTCTCATTGATTCCCATTCTCTCATTGCTTCCCATTCTCTCCTTCCTTCCCATTCTCTCCTTCTTCCCTATTCTCTCCCTGCTTCCCATTCTCTCATTGGTTCCCATCCTCTCCTTGCTTCCCATTCTCTCATTGCCTCCCATTCTCTCATTGCTTCCCATTCTCTCCTTGATTCCCATTCTCTCATTGCTTCCCATTCTCTTATTGCTTCCCATTCTCTCATTGCTTCCCATTCCCTCATTGCTTCCCATTCTCTCCTTGCTTCCCATTTTCTCATTGCTTCCCATTCTCTTATTGCTTCCCATTATCTCATTGCTTCCCATTCTCTCATTGCTTCCCATTCTCTCATTTGCTTCCCATTCTCTCATTGCTGCCCATTCTCTCATTGGTTCCCATTATCTCAGTGTTTCCCATTCTCTCATTGCTTCCCATTCTCTCATTGCTTCCCATTCTCTCATTGCCTCCCATTCTCTCATTGGTTCCCATTCTATCATTGCTTCCAATGATCTCATTTCCTCCCATTCTCTCCTTGCTTCCCATTTTCTCATTGCTTCCCATTCTCTTATTGCTTCCCATTATCTCATTGCTTACCATTCTCTCATTGCTTCCCATTCTCTCATTGCTGCCCATTCTCTCATTGGTTCCCATTATCTCAGTGCTTCCCATCCTCTCATTGCTTCCCATTCTCTCATTGCTTCCCATTCTCTCATTGCTTCCCATTCTCTCATTGCTTCCCATTCTCTCATTGCCTCCCATTCTCTCATTGCTTCCCATTCTCTCCTTGCTTCCCATTCTCTCATTGCTTCCCATTCTTTCATTGCTTCCCATTCTCTCATTGCTTCCCATTCCCTCATTGCTTCCCATTCTCTCCTTTCTCCCCATACTTTCATTGCTTCCCATTATCTCATTGCTTCCCATTCTCTCATTGCTTCCCATTCTATCCTTGCTTAACATTATCTCGTTGCTTCCCATTCTCCCATTGCTTCCCATTACATCCTTGCTTCCCATTCTCTCATTGCTTCCCATTCTCTCCTTACTTCCCATTCTCTCCTTCATCCCCATTCTCTCATTGCTTCCCATTCTCTACTTCCTCCCAATTTTCTCGTTGCTTCCCATTCTCTCATTGCTTCCCATTCTCTCCTTCATCCCCATTCTCTCCTTGCTTCCCATTATCTCCTTACTTCCCATTCTCTCATCGTTCCCCATTATCTTCTGCCTCCCCATTATCTTCTTCCTTCCCATTCTCGCATTGCTTCCCATTCTCTCATTGCTTCCCATTCTCTCATCGTTCCCCATTATCTTCCTCTTCCCCATTCTCGCATTGCTTCCCATTCTCTCATTGCTTCCCATTCTCTCATTGCTTCCCATTCTCTTATTGCTTCCCATTCTATCATTGCTTCCCATTCTTTCATTGTTTCTCACTCTCTCATTGTTTCGCTTTTTCTCCTTGCTTCCCATTCTCTTATTGCTTCCCATTCTCTCATTGCTTCCTATTCTCTCCTTCCTCCCCATTCTCTCATTGGTTCCCATTCTCTCCTTGCTTCCCATTCTCTCATTGCCTCCCATTCTCTCATTGCTTCCCATTCTCTCCTTGCTTCCCATTCTCTCATTGCTTCCCATTCTCTCATTGCTTCCCATTCTCTCATTGCTTCCCATTCCCTCATTGCTTCCCATTCTCTCCTTGCTTCCCATTTTCTCATTGCTTCCCAGTCTCTTATTGCTTCCCATTATCTCATTGCTTCCCATTCTCTCATTGCTTCCCATTCTCTCATTGCTTCCCATTCTCTCATTGCTGCCCATTCTCTCATTGGTTCCCATTATCTCAGTGCTTCCCATTCTCTCATTGCTTCCCATTCTCTCATTGCTTCCCATTCTCTCATTGCCTCCCATTCTCTCATTGGTTCCCATTCTCTCATTGCTTCAAATGATCTCATTTCCTCCCATTCTCTCCTTGCTTCCCATTTTCTCATTGCTTCCCATTATCTTATTGCTTCCCATTATCTCATTGCTTCCCACTCTCTCATTGCTTCCCATTCTCTCATTGCTTCCCATTCTCTCATTGCTGCCCATTCTCTCATTGGTTCCCATTATTTCAGTGCTTCCCATTCTCTCATTGCTTCCCATTCTCTCATTGCTTCCCATTCTCTCATTGCTTCCCAATCTCTCATTGCCTCCCATTCTCTCATTGCTTCCCATTCTCTCCTTGCTTCCCATTCTCTCATTGCTTCCCATTCTTTCATTGATTCCCATTCTCTCATTGCTTCCCATTCCCTCATTGCTTCCCATTCTCTCCTTTCTCCCCATACTTTAATTGCTTCCCATTCTCTCATTGCTTCCCATTCTCTCATTGCTTCCCATTCTCTCCTTGCTTAACATTCTCTCGTTGCTTCCCATTCTCCCATTGCTTCCCATTATATCCTTGCTTCCCATTCTCTCATTGCTTCTCATTCTCTTCTTCCTTCCCATTCTCTAATTCATCCCCATTCTCTCATTGCTTCCCATTCTCAACTTCATCCCAATGTTCTCGTTGCTTCCCATTCTCTCATTGCTTCCCATTCTCTCCTTCATCCCCATTCTCTCCTTGCTTCCCATTCTCTCCTTATTTCCCATTCTCTCATCGTTCTCCATTATCTTCAGACTCCCCATTATCTTCATCCTCCCCATTCTCCCATTGCTTCCCATTCTCTAATTGCTTCCCATTCTCTCATTGCTTCCCATTCTCTTATTGCTTCCCATTCTATCATTGCTTCCCATTCTGTCATGGTTTCTCATTCTCTTATTGTTTCGCTTTTTCTCCTTGCTTCCCATTCTCTTATTGCTTCCCATTCTCTCATTGCTTCATATTCTCTCCTTCCTCCCCATTCTCTCCTTGCTTCCCATTCTCTCATTGATTCCCATTCTCTGATTGCTTCCCATTCTCTCCTTCATTCCCATTCTCTCCTTTCTCCCTATTATCTCATTGCTTCCCATTCTCTCATTGGTTCCCATTCTCTCCTTGCTTCCCATTCTCTCATTGCTTCCCATTCTCTCCTTGCTTCCCATTTTCTCATTGCTTCCCATTCTCTTATTGCTTCCCATTATATCATTGCTTCCCATTATCTTATTGCTTCCCATTATATCATTGCTTCCCATTCTCTCAATGCTTCCCATTCTCTCATTGCTTCCCATTCTCTCATTGCTGCCCATTCTCTCATTGGTTCCCATTATCTCAGTGCTTCCCATTCTCTCATTGCTTCCCATTCTCTCATTGCTTCCCATTCTCTCATTGCCTCCCATTCTCTAATTGCTTCCCATTCTCTTATTGCTTCCCATTATCTCATTGCTTCCCATTCTCTCATTGCTTCCCATTCTCTCATTGCTTCCCATTCTCTTATTGCTTCCCATTATCTCATTGCTTCCCATTCTCTCATTGCTTCCGATTATCTCATTGCTTCCCATTCTCTCATTGCTGCCCATTTTCTCATTGGTTCCCATTATCTCAGTGCTTCCCATTTTCTCATTGCTTCCCATTCTCTCATTGCTTTCCATTCTCTCATTGCCTCCCATTATCTCATTGCTTCCCATTCTCTCATTGCTTCCCATTCCCTCATTGCTTCCCATTCTCTCCTTTCTCCCCTTTCTTTCATTGCTTCCCATTCTCTCATTGCATCCCATTCTCTCATTGCTTCCCATTCTCTCCTTGCTTAACATTCTCTCGTTGATTCCCATTCTCCCATTGCTTCCCATTATATCCTTGCTTCCCATTCTCTCATTTCTTCCCATTCTCTCCTTCCTTCCCATTCTCTCCTTCATCCCCATTCTCTCATTGCTTTCCATTCTCTACTTCCTCCCCATTTTCTCGTTGCTTTCCATTCTCTCATTGCTTCCCATTCTCTCATTGCCTCCCATTCTCTCATTGCTTCCCATTCTCGCCTTGCTTCCCATTCTCTCATTGCTTCCCATTCTCTCATTGCTTCCCATTCTCTCATTGTTTCCCATTCCCTCATTGCTTCCCATTTTCTCATTTTTTCCCAATCTCTTATTGCTTCCCATTATCTCATTGCTTCCCATTCTCTCAATGCTTCCCATTCTCTCATTGCTTCCCATTCTCTCATTGCTGCCCATTCTCTCATTAGTTCCCATTATCTCAGTGCTTCCCATTCTCTCATTGCTTCCCATTCTCTCATTGTTTCCTATTCTCTCATTGCCTCCCATTCTCTAATTGCTTCCCATTCTCTTATTGCTTCCCATTATCTCATTGCTTCCCATTCTCTCATTGCTTCCCATTCTCTCATTGCTTCCCATTCTCTTATTGCTTCCCATTCTCTCATTGCTTCCCATTCCCTCATTGCTTTCCATTCTCTCCTTGCTTCCCATTTTCTCATTGCTTCCCATTCTCTTATTGCTTCCCATTATCTCATTGCTTCCCATTATCTCAATGCTTCCCATTCTCTCATTGCTTCCCATTCTCTCATTGCTGCCCATTATCTCATTGGTTCCCATTATGTCATTGCTTCCCATTATCTCATTGCTTCCCATTCTCTCATTGCTTCCCATTCTCTCATTGCTGCCCATTCTCTCATTGGTTCCCATTATCTCAGTGCTTCCCATTATCTCATTGCTTCCCATTCTCTCATTGCTTCCCATTCTCTCATTGCCTCCCATCATCTCATTGCTTCCCATTCTCTCATTGCTTCCCATTCCCTCCTTCCTTCCCATTATCTCCTTCATCCCCATTCTCTCATTGCTTCCCATTCTCTACTTCCTCCCCATTTTCTCGTTGCTTCCCATTCTCTCCTTACTTCCCATTCTCTCATCGTTCCTCATTATCTTCCTCTTCCCCATTCTCGCATTGCTTCCCATTCTCTTATTGCTTCCCATTCTCTCATTGCTTCCTATTCTCTCCTTCCTCCCCATTCTCTCCTTGCTTCCCCTTTCTCTCATTGATTCCCATTCTCTCATTGCTTCCCATTCTCTCCTTCCTTCCCATTCTCTCCTTCCTCCCTATTCTCTCCCTGCTTCCCATTCTCTCATTGGTTCCCATTCTCTCCTTGCTTCCCATTCTCTCATTGCCTCCATTCTCTCATTGCTTCCCATTCTCTCCTTGATTCCCATTCTCTCATTGCTTCCCATTCTCTTATTGCTTCCCATTCTCTCATTGCGTCCCATTCCCTCATTGCTTCCCATTCTCTCCTTGCTTCCCATTTTCTCATTGCTTCCCATTCTCTTATTGCTTCCCATTATCTCATTGCTTCCCATTCTCTCATTGCTTCCCATTCTCTCATTTGCTTCCCATTCTCTCATTGCTGCCCATTCTCTCATTGGTTCCCATTATCTCAGTGTTTCCCATTTTCTCATTGCTTCCCATTCTCTCATTGCTTCCCATTCTCTCATTCCCTCCCATTCTCTCATTGGTTCCCATTCTCTCATTGCTTCCAATGATCTCATTTCCTCCCATTCCCTCCTTGCTTCCCATTTTCTCATTGCTTCCCATTCTCTTATTGCTTCCCATTATCTCATTGCTTACCATTCTCTCATTGCTTCCCATTCTCTCATTGCTTGCCATTCTCTCATTGCTGCCCATTCTCTCATTGGTTCCCATTATCTCAGTGCTTCCCATCCTCTCATTGCTTCCCATTCTCTCATTGCTTCCCATTCTCTCATTGCTTCCCATTCTCTCATTGCCTCCCATTCTCTCATTGCTTCCCATTCTCTCCTTGCTTCCCATTCTCTCATTGCTTCCCATTCTTTCATTGCTTCCCATTCTCTCATTGCTTCCCATTCCCTCATTGCTTCCCATTCTTTCCTTTCTCCCCATACTTTCATTGCTTCCCATTATCTCATTGCTTCCCATTCTCTCATTGCTTCCCATTCTATCCTTGCTTAACATTATCTCGTTGCTTCCCATTCTCCCATTGCTTCCCATTACATCCTTGCTTCCCATTCTCTCATTGCTTCCCATTCTCTCCTTCCTCCCCATTCTCTCCTTCATCCCCATTCTCTCATTGCTTCCCATTCTCTACTTCCTCCCAATTTTCTCGTTGCTTCCCATTCTCTCATTGCTTCCCATTCTCTCCTTCATCCCCATTCTCTCCTTGCTTCCCATTCTCTCCTTACTTCCCATTCTCTCATCGTTCCCCATTATCTTATGCCTCCCCATTATCTTCTTCCTTCCCATTCTCGCATTGCTTCCCATTCTCTCATTGCTTCCCATTCTCTCATCGTTCCCCATTATCTTCCTCTTCCCCATTCTCGCATTGCTTCCCATTCTCTCATTGCTTCCCATTCTCTCATTGCTTCCCATTCTCTTATTGCTTCCCATTCTATCATTGCTTCCCATGCTTTCATTGTTTCTCACTCTCTCATTGTTTCGCTTTTTCTCCTTGCTTCCCATTCTCTTATTGCTTCCCATTCTCTCATTGCTTCCTATTCTCTCCTTCCTCCCCATTCTCTCATTGGTTCCCATTCTCTCCTTGCTTCCCATTCTCTCATTGCCTCCCATTCTCTCATTGCTTCCCATTCTCTCCTTGCTTCCCATTCTCTCATTGCTTCCCATTCTCTCATTGCTTCCCATTCTCTCATTGCTTCCCATTCCCTCATTGCTTCCCATTCTCTCCTTGCTTCCCATTTTCTCATTGCTTCCCAGTCTCTTATTGCTTCCCATTATCTCATTGCTTCCCATTCTCTCATTGCTTCCCATTCTCTCATTGCTTCCCATTCTCTCATTGCTGCCCATTCTCTCATTGGTTCCCATTATCTCAGTGCTTCCCATTCTCTCATTGCTTCCCATTCTCTCATTGCTTCCCATTCTCTCATTGCCTCCCATTCTCTCATTGGTTCCCATTCTCTCATTGCTTCAAATGATCTCATTTCCTCCCATTATCTCCTTGCTTCCCATTTTCTCATTGCTTCCCATTCTCTTATTGCTTCCCATTATCTCATTGCTTCCCACTCTCTCATTGCTTCCCATTCTCTCATTGCTTCCCATTCTCTCATTGCTGCCCATTCTCTCATTGGTTCCCATTATTTCAGTGCTTCCCATTCTCTCATTGCTTCCCATTCTCTCATTGCTTCCCATTCTCTCATTGCTTCCCAATCTCTCATTGCCTCCCATTCTCTCATTGCTTCCCATTCTCTCCTTGCTTCCCATTCTCTCATTGCTTCCCATTCTTTCATTGATTCCCATTCTCTCATTGCTTCCCATTCCCTCATTGCTTCCCATTCTCTCCTTTCTCCCCATACTTTAATTGCTTCCCATTCTCTCATTGCTTCCCATTCTCTCAT
Organism: Lithodes maja; assembly: GCA_037953745.1. Taxonomy (NCBI): domain Eukaryota; kingdom Metazoa; phylum Arthropoda; class Malacostraca; order Decapoda; family Lithodidae; genus Lithodes; species Lithodes maja. The sequence goes on along the minus strand of JBAKBP010037456.1, from coordinate 6,628 downwards.
TGCTTCCCATTCTCTCCTTGCTTAACATTCTCTCGTTGCTTCCCATTCTCCCATTGCTTCCCATTATATCCTTGCTTCCCATTCTCTCATTGCTTCTCATTCTCTTCTTCCTTCCCATTCTCTCCTTCATCCCCATTCTCTCATTGCTTCCCATTCTCAACTTCATCCCAATTTTCTCGTTGCTTCCCATTCTCTCATTGCTTCCCATTCTCTCCTTCATCCCCATTCTCTCCTTGCTTCCCATTCTCTCCTTATTTCCCATTCTCTCATCGTTCTCCATTATCTTCCGCCTCCCCATTATCTTCTTCCTCCCCATTCTCCCATTGCTTCCCATTCTCTCATTGCTTCCCATTCTCTCATTGCTTCCCATTATCTTATTGCTTCCCATTCTATCATTGCTTCCCATTCTGTCATGGTTTCTCATTCTCTTATTGTTTCGCTTTTTCTCCTTGCTTCCCATTCTCTTATTGCTTCCCATTCTCTCATTGCTTCCTATTCTCTCCTTCCTCCCCATTCTCTCCTTGCTTCCCATTCTCTCATTGATTCCCATTCTCTGATTGCTTCCCATTCTCTCCTTCATTCCCATTCTCTCCTTTCTCCCTATTATCTCATTGCTTCCCATTCTCTCATTGGTTCCCATTCTCTCCTTGCTTCCCATTCTCTCATTGCTTCCCATTCTCTCCTTGCTTCCCATTTTCTCATTGCTTCCCATTCTCTTATTCTATCTATCTATCTATTGCCCGACGCCGTGATCCCCGAAGGTGTGGCCACGAACGAACCGCCCCCATGCACCTCTGTCGCCAGTCAGTCGACGCCCCTCCTCCCAACCAGCACCGCCTTCGTTCATGTAGTTCCTCACTCCATCCTTCCACCTCATATTCGGTCTACCTCTCCCCCTCTGTCCCTCCACCTCGTTCTCGTACACCCTCTTAGTCATTCTCTCGCTTTCCATACGTTCCATATGGCCGAACCATCTCAAGTTGTTCCTTTTCACACTTTCCAGCACATCTACCTCCACACCACACCTCCTTCTTACTTCCTCATTAGTCTGTCTATCCCTCCATGTAACTCCGCACGCACTCCTTAAGTAATTCATTTCCACTGCTCTCACTCTTGGTCTGAGTCTCTCAACCAACGTCCATGCTTCGCTTCCGTAAGTCAGTGTCGGGATTACCACACTGTCATGCAAGGACTTCTTCACTTCCATACTGACCACCCTATTTCTTGTTACTGCTTTTAGCGTTCCTACAACCCTCTTCCCCTGTTGTACCCTCTCCCGCACCTCTTCATCCATAGTCCCATCTTTACTCAACACACTGCCCAGATACTTAAAAGAGTTGACGATCTCCATAGCCTGACCGTTCAGCTTCACCTCACACTCTGTGACTTCACCCCTTTCAAAGACCATAACCTTGCTCTTCCCCGTATTTACCTTCAAATTCCGTTTTTCGCACACTGTTCCAAACTCATTTACCAGACCCTGCAACTCCCATTCATTATCACTCATCAGAACTGTATCATCCGCAAACAGCAGTATAGGTAGCTTCCACTCAATTCCCTCCCTTTTCAGCGATACACCAACATCCACTGCTCTTGATAGTATTTCTTTCATGATTCCATCCATATATACAGTAAACAACCACGGGGACATCACACACCCCTGTTTCAAACCAACATTCAGGTCAAAGAACTCGCTCTGCTCACTCTCCACACGTACTGCCGCCTTTGCACCCTCATACATGCTCTTCACTGCTTTCAGCAACTTGCCCTCTACTCCGTATATTCTAAGTACTTTCCACAAACCTTCTCTATCCACTCTGTCATAGGCCTTCTCCAAGTCCATAAAGGCAACATACACCTTTTGTTTCTTCTCCAGATACTTCTCCACAACACAATTCAGGGTAAAAATCTGATCTACACATCCTCTTCCCTTCCTAAAACCTCCCTGCTCGTCGCCTATCCATTTCTCCGTTCTCACTCTCACTCTCTCAATCACTACCCTACTGTATACCTTCCCTACTACGCTTAGAAGACATATTCCTCGGTGGTTACCACACACTCCTCTTTCCCCTTTGCCCTTATATAGGGGGACTATTATGCCAGTCTTCCAGTCATCGGGTGCACTCCCCTTCTCCCATGCTAGTTTGCACATTTTCCATACCCATTCTATCACTATCTCACCACCATACCTCAACATTTCCCCACACACTCCATCTGTTCCTGGTGCTTTCCCCAACTTCACTCTTTTCATGGCTTCCCACACTTCTGACCTCCTGATCCCCACCTCCTCCTCCACTACTTCTCTTCTTCTCCCTCCCATACCATATCCAGCTATGTTTGCTGGCTCTTCATTCCTTTCATTAGCAACTCACTGAAGTACTCCCTCCATCTTTCGACTCTCTCTTGCTTCTCGGCTAGCATTCTCCCATTCTTATCTTTCACACCCTTACTGTTTCCCTTGCTACCTTCCCTAACTTTCTTGACTTCTTTCCAGAACAGTTTCTTACTCTCCCTCCATTTTACACTCAGATTCCTTCCAAATTCCTCATCACTTTTTATCTGGGGCAAAATTTACCACTTGCGAGCTTTGGGCTAATGAAAGTTGGAGCCGTAAATATCGATATAACACAGGATTGCAATGATAATGTAGGTTTATGATGGATATAAAGTATGTGAACAAACTAAAACCCCTCCCTTAAGCTAACATAAACAATGCGTATAAATAATTAATCTGGGTTAGCAATCACGTGGACAAACAAACTGAAGTGAACATGAATAAGGGTTAGCAATCACGTGGGCAAACAAACTGAAGTGAACATGAATAAGGGTTAGCAATCACGTGGACAAACAAACTGAAGTGAACATGAATAACATTAGTGGTATCTCATAATAAAAAATACGACAAAAACAAGTTGCTAGATGCAGTAAGTGGACGTATATACACACAATAGACACACGTAAACGCCGATAGAAGGTAAATATATACACATGATTGTACACAGGCACACAGACACACACACACACACACACACACACACACACACACACACACACACACACACACACACACACACACATCTATAAGGCCGGACCAAAACAAGGTATGCGAGAAAAGAAAAAAAAAAAAACCTTAGCGATAAGTAAATGAGGGAGGTAGAGAGTGGAGAACAGGGGGTGATAAGCTAAAGACCTGCCACATTAGGGTGTTAGAGAGAGAGAGAGAGAGAGAGAGAGAGAGAGAGAGAGAGAGAGAGAGAGAGAGAGAGAGAGAGAGAGAGATGATAAAGTAAAGACCACGTTACTTGGATTCGATACACCAATCCTGCCACTCATTGCCATCATGTCTTCTTTCTGTTTTCATTATTCTTCTCGTTTTCCTTCTTTTCCACTTTATCTTATTTCTTGGTTTCCCCTTTCGTCTTCATCCCCTCCTTCTTGATCCCATTTCCCCCATCTCTTCTCTTTTCCTTCTCCTCCTTTTCCTCTTCCACATCTCATCCCTCTTCCATCAAGCCTACTCCTCCTCCTCTTCTTCCCTTCCTTCCCCTTATCCTCTTCCACAACCTTTGTCTCACTCCATCACTTTATAATTCCACTTCTTTCTCTCGCTTTACTTCCTTTTTCATCCACTTCTTCTTTCCTCCTCCTTGTTTTCATCCTTCACATTCCCCACCCCTATATCTTCCAAGTCTCTTCAGCCCTCCTCCTCTTCTTCTTCCTCCTCCTCTTCCTCTTCTCCCCTTTCCTTATCTTTCCCTCTCCTCCATCAAGTCTTCTCCTCCTGCTTTTCATCCTCCTGTCCTTCCCCTCCACTTCCTCTTCTTCTCCTCCTCCTTACTACCCCTCTCCTCCATCAAGCCTTCTTCCTCTTCGTCCTCCTCCTCTTCCTCTTTCTCGTCCTCCTCCTCCTCTCCATCAGGTCCTCCTCTACATCAGGTCCATCCTCCTCGCCCTGGCAGAAACAAACACAGGTAGCGGCGGGTTTCATTGTTGCTTGTGTGTGTTTGTTTGTTTTGTTTATCTAAGTGTGACGAGAGTTGTGTTTGTGGCTGGGTGTTGGTGCTTGTGTTGTGTATGTGTGTGTGTGTATGTGTGTGTGTGTGTGTGTGTGTGTGTGTGTGTATGTGTGTGTGTGTCTTGCGAGGGGCGCAGGGCATTTTGTACGTGCGTACGTATATAGGTTTATATATACAGTATATATATATATATATATATATATATATATATATATATATATATATATATATATATATGAGAGAGAGAGATTTGCTTGTATAAAAAACCCACACATAATCATACATATGCTACATACTGTATATACTAGTGTGCACTACAAGAGTCATATGCCAACCAAATACTTGATATTATAAAGCTCCACAAACTATGAATATGTTTAACTATTTTCAGAATGTCCTGCACCCTATCTTTATTTCTACTTGTACTGAGATTATTCCGTATACCTACTGTTTTCCTTGTAGTACAATAGGACCTGATTGTTGAAGAATGTAAGACATTTTAATGTATGCATGTTACTCTGATAAAGTGTGAGTGATTGCATGTGGGACTGACCGTGCAGGAATGAGTGAATGTGTGTGTGTGTGTGTGTGTGTGTTACTCAGTTACTTGTTCGTCAAGGGGAATCCACGCAATGCGAGCTAAGCTCATTATTATCGCGCCTCCTTAACTGGGAATGTATTGCGTGAAATGCATGTTAAGTGTTTTATGTACTGTTGGAATGGCTGTGGATGTGTGTGTAGTCTGTATTTAGCCAATTGGCGACATCGGAAACGAAGGCTTAGGGTGGATCTGTTTGGTACCATTCTCACTATAGACGGTACCGTCTCGCCCGAAGGCTTAGGTAGCCATCAGCTTAGGTGAACCATATGATACCCATCTCGCCTTGTACCATTTTTGCCAACCCCAGATGGGACGTCACAACGTCGTCCACTTATTCCAGGTACCTATTTACAGCTAAGTGAACTGAGGCTAACACATGAAAGGAGACAAGCCCAATTTGTCTCCGCCCGGTCTGGGATTGAACCCCCGACCCCTCGTGTGTGAGATGAGAGCTCTACCTACTAGGCTACGGGCTGTGTGTGTGTGTGTGTGTGTTCGTTAATATTATGTTAGGAAGGATAGAATCATATCAAAATCTTAGTCTTCTCTCTCTCTTTCTCTCTCTATCTATCTATTTATCTATATGTCTGCCTGTCTTTCTGTATGTCTATCTATCTGTCTCTATGCCTATCGAGTTAGTATTCCAGAGTGGTAGACTGTGCCTGACTGATTGAATGTAGGCAATTAAGGGTAGTTAATTGCCAATGATTTAGCGTTAATGAGGTAGCTTGCGCGCAGCAGAGTTCATGAGTGGTGGTGCATGACTCGAAATATCCCTCAATAATATAATGTTAGTGTATGTTTAGTTAAAGTGGTTGTTATATAGATTCTCCTCAGGTAAGTGTATGGTACAAATTACAAAGGAGTACAAAGGAAATCAAGCAACAACAGATCTAGTGACCCTTCTAGGCTGCTTGTCCTCCAAAACACTGAGGATCAAGTGTCCAAACAGTGGTTTAGAGTGGGTAAGGGAACATTGGAAAGGGAACTAATGTCCGTGGCAGGATTAGGAAGTTAGTAGGGGACAGATGGGTTAGTAACTGAGGGGGGGATAAAATACAGTTATTCATTTACAAACGCAGTCAGTCGCGGGTTTGATGCGAGACATTTGTCTAAGCGGAGTTTAAATGAATCAACGGTGCTGCAGTCTATAACGTCTCGGGGAAGCCCATTCCACAAGTTGACAACTCGATTGAAGAAGAAATTCTTAGATTCGTGTGAGTTAAAAGATTTACCAATAATTTTGCAACCGTTTCCCCGCGTGTAATTAGATTGGTCGATAGTGAAGTACTTACTACAGTTCATATTGTCGATGCCTTTGATGATTTTGAACACTTGAATTAAGTCACCTCTTATTCTGCGCTGGGTTAAAGGAAATAGATTTAATTCTCTAAGACGCTCTTCGTATGGTTTGTTCTTTAGGCTAGGTATCATTTTGGTAACTCTACGTTGAACTCGTTCTAGCTTGTTTATATCTTTTTGGTAATAAGGGCACCAGGATTGAACACAGTATTCCAGAAGAGGGCAGACTAAGGAATTGTAAAGGGTTAGGATAACTTCTTTGGATTTATGCTCAAATGACCTGCCTATAAAGCCAATTATTTTGTTTGCCTTCTTAACAACTTCTGAACATTGTTGACTCGGTTTTAGGTGTGTGTGTGTGTGTGTGTGTGTGTGTGTGTGTGTGTGTGTGTGTGTGTGTGTGTGTGTGTGTGTGTGTGTGTGTGTGTGTGTGTGTGTGTGTGTGTGTGTGTGTGTGTGTGTGTGTATATATTCGTGTCAGTAAATAATTGAATGTACCTGCAAGTGTATTTGCATGTACAAGGGAATGGAGGCGTGAGCAAAAGAGTTTACGTGAGTGAATGTGTGTGTGTGTGTGTGTGCGTGTGCGTGTGTGTGTGTGGGTGAGAGACAGACAGAGTGAGAGAGAGAGTGAGAGAGACAGAGAGAGAGAGACAGAGAGAGAGAGAGAGAGAGAGAGAGAGAGAGAGAGAGAATGTGTAAGCGGGGG
>JBAKBP010037455.1:0-17294 GCA_037953745.1 Lithodes maja | reverse complement strand
CATTGATTGATTATGTATGTGTGGATGAACGAATGAAGAAATCTGTGATGGATGCTAGGGTGTATAGGGGTATTGGAGGGGGTCTGTCTGATCATTATGTAGTGGTAGCTAAGGTTAGGATACAAAAGAAGTGGGTGAGGAGAGCGGGAGGGAGGCGAGAGGAGGGTGGAATGGTGAGGAGGGTAGAGAGGTTGCAGGAGGAGGAAGTCAGGGAGGAGTACAGGAGAGCAGTGGAAAGACGACTAGGTGGGTTCGACCTGGAAGTTATGGAGGAAGTGGAGGAGATGAGCAAGGTGTTTAAGGATGAGATCTGTGCAGCATGTGAGGAGGTGTGTGGAGTGAGGAGAAGAGGGAGGGGAGTGAAAGGTACAGCATGGTGGACAGAAGAGGTAAGAATAGCTGTGGAAGAAAAGAAGAAAGCATATAGAGAGTGGTTGGGTAGTAGAGGGAATGAAGATTCCGAGAGACAGAAACGAGCGAGGTACGTGGAGAGTAAGAGGGTGGTGAAGAGAGTAGTGAAGGAAAGTAAGAGAAGAGTAGATGAGGAATTTGGAAGGAATCTGAGTGTAAAATGGAGGGAGAGTAAGAAACTGTTCTGGAAAGAAGTCAAGAAAGTTAGGGAAGATAGCAAGGGAAACAGTAAGGGTGTGAAAGATAAGAATGGGAGAATGCTAGCCGAGAAGCAAGAGAGAGTCGAAAGATGGAGGGAGTACTTCAGTGAGTTGCTAAATGAAAGGAATGAAGAGCCAGCAAACATAGCTGGATATGGTATGGGAGGGAGAAGAAGAGAAGTAGTGGAGGAGGAGGTGGGGATCAGGAGGTCAGAAGTGTGGGAAGCCATGAAAAGAGTGAAGTTGGGGAAAGCACCAGGAACAGATGGAGTGTGTGGGGAAATGTTGAGGTATGGTGGTGAGATAGTGATAGAATGGGTATGGAAAATGTGCAAACTAGCATGGGAGAAGGGGAGTGCACCCGATGACTGGAAGACTGGCATAATAGTCCCCCTATATAAGGGCAAAGGGGAAAGAGGAGTGTGTGGTAACCACCGAGGAATATGTCTTCTAAGCGTAGTAGGGAAGGTATACAGTAGGGTAGTGATTGAGAGAGTGAGAGTGAGAACGGAGAAATGGATAGGCGACGAGCAGGGAGGCTTTAGGAAGGGAAGAGGATGTGTAGATCAGATTTTTACCCTGAATTGTGTTGTGGAGAAGTATCTGGAGAAGAAACAAAAGGTGTATGTTGCCTTTATGGACTTGGAGAAGGCCTATGACAGAGTGGATAGAGAAGGTTTGTGGAAAGTACTTAGAATATACGGAGTAGAGGGCAAGTTGCTGAAAGCAGTGAAGAGCATGTACGAGGGTGCAAAGGCGGCAGTACGTGTGGAGAGTGAGCAGAGCGAGTTCTTTGACCTGAATGTTGGTTTGAAACAGGGATGTGTGATGTCCCCGTGGTTGTTTACTGTATATATGGATGGAGTTATGAAAGAAATACTATCAAGAGCAGTGGATGTTGGTGTATCGCTGAAAAGGGAGGGAATTGAGTGGAAGCTACCTATACTGCTGTTTGTGGATGATACAGTTCTGATGAGTGATAATGAATGGGAGTTGCAGGGTCTGGTAAATGAGTTTGGAACAGTGTGCGAAAAACGGAATTTGAAGGTAAATACGGGGAAGAGCAAGGTTATGGTCTTCGAAAGGGGTGAAGTCACAGAGTGTGAGGTGAAGCTGAACGGTCAGGCTATGGAGATCGTCAACTCTTTTAAGTATCTGGGCAGTGTGTTGAGTAAAGATGGGACTATGGATGAAGAGGTGCGGGAGAGGGTACAACAGGGGAAGAGGGTTGTAGGAACGCTAAAAGCAGTAACAAGAAATAGGGTGGTCAGTATGGAAGTGAAGAAGTCCTTGCATGACAGTGTGGTAATCCCGACACTGACTTACGGAAGCGAAGCATGGACGTTGGTTGAGAGACTCAGACCAAGAGTGAGAGCAGTGGAAATGAATTACTTAAGGAGTGCGTGCGGAATTACATGGAGGGATAGACAGACTAATGAGGAAGTAAGAAGGAGGTGTGGTGTGGAGGTAGATGTGCTGGAAAGTGTGAAAAGGAACAACTTGAGATGGTTCGGCCATATGGAACGTATGGAAAGCGAGAGAATGACTAAGAGGGTGTACGAGAGCGAGGTGGAGGGACAGAGGGGGAGAGGTAGACCGAATATGAGGTGGAAGGATGGAGTGAGGAACTACATGAATGAAGGCAGTGCTGGTTGGGGGGAGGGGCGTCGACTGACTGGGGACAGAGGTGCATGGGGGCGGTTCGTTCGTGGCCACCCCTTCGGGGATCACGGCGTCAGGCAATAGATAGATAGATAGATAGGACACCTGGAAGGAGGAAATATCAGACATGTTTAGGCTGGTAAAATATACAAAGGAATACAATAGACTGGTAAAAATCGAATTTAAGTCAAGAAGGACATGTGATGAAATCATGGCAGTAGCGGCTAGGCTAAAAGGGTTAGAGGGTAAGGACAAAATCTACATCAGGCGAGACTTACCAGAAGAAGAGAGAAAGAAGGAGGCTGAACTAAGGAAAACTGCCAAGGAGGAAAATAGCAAGAGGACAGAACAAGAAAAGAAGAAGTTTTTTTACGGAGTAAGAAAGGGGAAGATTATGAAACTTTCGGTAAAAAGAAACTAAAAGTAAAAGAGGGTAGGGAACAGACCGCCGCAGTTAAGGGGCTTGGAGCAGGTAATGGGGGACTAGAAAGTATAAGGATTCTATATAGCAATGTCGATGGGCTAATCTCTAAGAAACTAGAACTAACAGACTTACTCAATACTAAGAAACCAGAAATAGTATGTCTCACTGAGACAACACTAAGAGAAGACCTCGATATAAATTTGCTAGGATGGTCTGAATACAGGATTTGGAGGAGGGACAGAAAATTTCGACATGGAGGTGGAGTGTGCATCCTTACTAGGAAAGATTTGATTGTGTCTGAGATAAAACTAGTAACTTCAACATCAGAAGTTTTAGCAATAGAGATTGGTGGAAACGAAAAAATAGTGGTGATAGTAGCGTATGTACCTCCCAAGACGAAGACATGGAGTAAGGAGGAGCATAGCCTAATGCGTAAGGAAACAATTAGTGTGCTAGGAAGTATCTTGGCTTCAAAGGATGAAATAGTCATGTGTGGGGACTTTAACTGCAAGGAAGTGAATTGGGAAGATCTTGAAGCCGGAGCAGGGTAGGAAAGTTGGAGCTATGAATTTTTAAGTATGGCCATGGAAAATTCTATATACCAACATGTAAAAGAGTCAACAAGAGTAAGGGGAAGTGATCAACCAGCTAGATTGGACCTTCTATTCACAAGAAGGGAGGAGGAGGTTCAAAGTATTCAGTACCTATGCCCACTAGGAAAAAGCGACCATGCAGTTCTAGACATAGACTTACTATTGAAGTATAATCTACCCAAGGGAAGGGAAAAGCACAAGGAAAATCACTGGATGTATTCCAGAACCGATTTCGTAGGACTACGGGATTTTTTCAAGTCACAAAATTGGGATCAGGTGTTATCTGAAAGTGAGGTAGACAAAAAACTCAAGGCATTCATGGAGATCTATGATACTGGTATAAAAACTTTTGTCCCTAAGTACATTAATAAAAGGAAAAAAAGTAATCGCAAAGTATGGTTTAACCGCGAATGTAGGCAAGCACAGGAAGCAAAAAACAAAGCCTGGAAAAAGATGAGAAACTGGGATTCGGAAGATAACAGGCAAAAGTATAAAGAGGAGAGAAACAAATACACAGAAATGAGGAGGAGGTCAGAGGCAAACCATGAGAAAGGGATAGTGGAGAACTATGAAAAGAATCCAAAAATGTTTTTCAAGTTTGTAAACGGCAAAAGGAAGATAAAAGCCACGATCGTTAAGATTAAAAGTGGAAACAGAATCATAGAAGAGGATACAGAGATTGCGGAAGAACTAAATAGAAATTTTGCATCAGTATTTACAAAAGAAGGAGAATTCATTGCACCAGAAACCAATGAGATAGGTACAGAGGAAATGCCGGAAGTAACATTTAACAGACCAGAGCTCATAGACAAAATGAGTAAGGTGGATCCAAACAAAGCCGCTGGACCGGACGGAGTATCAGGCTGGATTATTAAAGAAAATGCTATGGAACTGAGTATACCGTTATATGACATAATGACCAAATCATTGGACACAGGGATAGTACCTACAGAATGGAAAAGAGCAAACATTATTCCTATATTTAAGGGAGGAAGCAGAGATAAACCACTGAACTATAGACCTGTATCACTATTGAGCATCCTCATGAAGATTCTGGAAGGATTAATAAGGGACAAATGGGTGAACTACCTGGAATCCAAAAGATTAATTACTGACCGACAATTTGGATTCAGAGGTGGCAGATCATGTGTAAGCAACTTGTTGAGTTTTTATTCTAGAGTAATAGACACAGTGGACAAGAGGGAAGGATGGGTAGACTGTGCCTACCTAGACTTTAAAAAGGCATTTGACAAAGTTCCACACAAGAGATTGCTGTGGAAATTAAAACATGAGGGAAAAGTAGGAGACAAACTGCTGAAATGGATGGAGAGCTACCTTAGCGGAAGACAGATGAGAACAACAGTAAGGGGGAAATCGTCAAACTGGACTCAAATTACGAGTGGGGTACCACAAGAATCTGTCCTAGCCCCAATCATGTTTCTAATATTTGTAAATGACTTACCTGAGGGACTAACAAGCTACATGAGTATGTTTGCGGACAATGCTAAGCTGCTTAAAACGATCAGAACCCAGGAGGATTGCCTTGAGCTCCAAGCAGATTTGCAAAAGATCCATGAATGGAGCATCAAATGGAATATGGAGTTCAATGCAGGGAAATGTAAGACTCTAGAAATGGGTAAAAGCAAGTACAGACCTAGAAAAGATTATAAACTAGGAAACGAAGTGATTCCCAAAGCAGAAAAAGAAAAAGACTTGGGGATAGAATTTAGGGATAACATGTCTCCAGAAAGCCACGTAAATAAGATAGTGAGAGAATCACTAGCATTATTGGCAAATATCAGGATGTCTTTCAATTATCTTAATGAAAACACCATGAAACAAATAATAACGGCAATAATAAGACCCAGGATAGAATATGCATCTGTAGTGTGGTCCCCTCACTTGAAGAAACATATCCACAAAATTGAGAGGGTACAGAGAGCAGCTACGAGGATGATCCCAGGTTTGGAAAATTTGGAGTACCAAGAGAGGCTCGAGAGATTGAATCTACCTACACTGGAACAGAGAAGGAAACGAGGACAGCAAATTCAGATATATAAATGTGTTAGAGGTATTGACAAAATCGACCAAGAAAACTTTATAGAGAGGGATGGAGGTGAGAGGACAAGAGGTCACAGCTACAAACTAAAAGTGCTAAATAGTAAATCTGATCTGAAAAGTAAAAGATTTCCTACCAACTCGATTAGTGGGTGGAACAAATTGCCAGCCGAAGTAGTGTCTGCACCATCAGTGCATAGTTTCAAAGCACGGTATGACAAACATATCTTAGGAGGCGGGAACTAACGAGCATGCTCACTCCCGCAAATACAACTAGTGTAAGTACACACACACACATACACACACACAGACACACAGACACACACACACACACACACCTGTGGTTCTAGTTGAGGGCTGTCAGTTAGCGCCCTGTGGTCCACGCCGTTGCGGCGCCGCCACTGTACATCCCATCTACCCTCCTCTGTGCCAGCTGGTCAAGAATGCTGTTGCTGGCAGCACGGAGGTAGTAGTGGGGTAGGATTGGTTGGTCTGGCAGTGATGACAGGAAATCATCTAAGTCCTTTTTGAATTTTTCAACGGTTGGGTAGTTTTGGTTTCTTATTTCTTTTGGCAGTGTATTGTAGAGCTTCGGACCCCGTGTAGCGAAGGCATTTTCTTTAAGCGTCTTAACTCTTGTCAGTGCTCTTGAGTTAATTGACCTGATAATACACATACGGCCCAGTCGTTGGTTTTCTTTTATCTCTATCAACTCCTTTTCTTCCTCTCCCAGCAGGTTTGGGGTTAAGTTGTTGAGAATTTTCCAGGTATAAATGATCAAGTATCTTTCTCGGCGTCGTTCTAGAGAGTACAAGTTTAGAGACTTAAGTCTTTGCCAGTAGTCTTCCTCCTTCACAGACACTACTTTACGAGTGAAGGAGCGCTGGTTGCCTTCCAATGCTTGTTTCTCTCGTGACTTCCAGGGATTCCATAACTGGCAACAATATTCCAAGAGTGGTGTTACCAAGGCCTTATACAGGGTTAACATAGGTTCGCTTTCACGAGTTCCGAAAGTACGCAATACCCAGCCAACCTGAACTCGTGTCTTTTGTACTACTGCTAGGATATGGGTAGTGAAGGTGGCATCATCACTGATTGTTACCCCTAGGTCTAGCACTTTGTTGTTACACTTTATTCTTTGGCCATCATGTGCCGAATAGTGGACTTCTTCTATTTTGTTTGTACCATATCTAACCAGTTCAAATTTGTTATTATTGAAAGACATATTATTTGTTTCGGCCCATGTATATAGCTTGGTAAGGTCAGATTTTAATTTGTCCACATCTGCCATTGATTTAGTTTCTTTCATTACTCTGGTATCATCGGCAAAAGACGAGACTTTGAGTAGAGTGTACCTTGGTCAATGTCGGATATGAGTATGAGGAACAGCAGTGGCCCCAGTACAGAACCTTGAGGGACACCACTGTAGACATTTGAGTTATGGGAAATGACACCACACACAGACATACACACACACACACAGACAGACACACACACACAGACACACACACAGACACACACACACAGACACACACACACATATACACACACAGCCCGTAGCCTAGTAGGTAGAGCTCTCGTCTCACACACGAGGGGTCGGGGGTTCAATCCCCGGCCGGGCGGAGACAAATTGGGCTTGTCTCCTTTCATGTGTTAGCCTCAGTTCACCTAGCTGTAAATAGGTACCTGGAATAAGTGGACGACGTTGTGACGTCCCATCTGGGGTTGGCAAAAATGGTACAAGGCGAGATGGGTATCATTTGGTTCACCTAAGCTGATGGCTACCTAAGCCTTCGGGCGAGACGGTACCGTCTATAGTGAGAATGGTACCATACAGATCCACCCTAAGCCTTCGTTTCCGATGTCGCCAATTGGCTAAATACAGACTACACACACATCCACAGCCATTCCAACAGTACATAAAACACTTAACATGCATTTCACGCAATACATTCCCAGTTAAGGAGGCGCGATAATAATGAGCTTAGCTCGCATTGCGTGGATTCCCCTTGACGAATGAGTTTCAATGCGGATAAATGTAAAGTACTACATATCGGATACCTAAATGAGAAAGCAAACTATTCAATGAATGGCACTCGGCTTAAGAATGTAAACAGAGAAACCGATCTGGGAGTAACAATATCGAGTAACCTAAAACCGAGTCAACAATGTTCAGAAGTTGTTAAGAAGGCAAACAAAATAATTGGCTTTATAGGCAGATCATTTGAGCATAAATCCAAAGACGTAATCCTAACCCTTTACAATTCCTTAGTCCGCCCTCTTCTGGAATATTGCGTTCAATGCTGGTGCCCTTATTACCAAAAAGACATAAACAAGCTAGAACGAGTTCAACGTAGAGTTACCAAAATGATACCTAGCCTGAAGAACAAACCATACGAAGAGCGTCTTAGAGAATTAAATCTATTTCCTTTAACCCAGCGCAGATTAAGAGGTGACTTAATTCAAGTGTTCAAAATCATCAAAGGCATCGACAATATGAACTGTAGTAAGTACTTCACTATCGACCAATCTAATTACATGCGGGGAAACGGTTGCAAAATTATTGGTAAATCTTTTAACTCACACGAATCTAAGAATTTCTTCTTCAATCGAGTTGTCAACTTGTGGAATGGGCTTCCCCGAGACGTTATAGACTGCAGCACCGTTGATTCATTTAAATTCCGCCTAGACAAATATCTCTCATCAAACCCGCGACTGACTGCGTTTGTAAATGAATAACTTTATTTTATCCTCCCCTCAGTTACTAACCCAATTATGTCCCCTACTAACTTCCTAGTCCTGCCACGTTAGTGGCAGGGCAGTAGTTCCCTTTCCTATGTTCCCTTACCCACTCTAAACCACTGTTTGGACACTTGATCCTCAGTGTTTTGGAGGACAAGCAGCCTAGAAGGGTCACTAGATCTGTTGTTGCTTGATTTCCTTTGTACTCCTTTGTACGAACAAGTAACTGAGTAACACACACACACACACAACCACACACACACAGACACACATATACACTGTTTTTTTTCTTCTCACAGATACACATACAATTATACTTTATTTTGCTTTCCCTCTCACTCACAAACAATTACACACACACACACACACACACACACACACACACACACACACACACACACACACACACACACACACACAGCCCGTAGCCTAGTAGGTAGCGCTCTCGTCTCACACACGAGGGGTCAGGGGTTCAATCCTCGGCCGGGCGGAGACAAATTGGGCTCGTCTCCTTTCATGTGTTAGCCTCAGTTCACCTAGCTGTAAATAGGTACCTGGAATAAGTGGACGACGTTGTGACGTCCCATCTGGGGTTGGCAAAAATGGTACAAGGCGAGATGGGTATCATATGGTTCACTTAAACTGATGGCTACCTAAGCCTTCGGGCGAGACGGTACCGTCTATAGTGAGAATGGTACCATACAGATCCACCCTAAGCCTTCGTTTCCGATGTCGCCAATTGGCTAAATACAGACTACACACACATCCACAGCCATTCCAACAGTACATAAAACACTTAACATGCATTTCACGCAATACATTCCCAGTTAAGGAGGCGCGATAATAATGAGCTTAGCTCGCATTGCGTGGATTCCCCTTGACGAACAAGTAACTGAGTAACACACACACACACACACACACACACACACACACACACACACACACACACTAAGACACACACACACTCACACACACACACACACACACACGTCACCTAGGCTATTAGAACCAACCAGGGTCAGCAGGTACGTTTTTTTTTTTTTTTTTTTTTTTCTATGTGAAGAAGACTTGTTGACACTAACTATGTGAACCCGAGAATAACATTGTCATAGTTATAACGTTATTTTAGAATTCATCAGAAATGTTGTTCATGTTTGCGTTCAAGTCTTACTGGAGAGAGGGGTTTGATTAAAGGTATTCGTCATAACACAATTAAGATCATTATAATGTTGATAATAATGTTAATTTTCTATCTATCTATTGCGTGATCCCCGTATTGGTGACCACAAACGAAACGCCCACATGTATACCTCTGTCCCCAGTCAGTCGACTCCCCTCCTCCCATCCATCACCGCTTTCACGCATATACTTCTTAACCCATATTGAGATATTGGTAGAGATGGAAGACGAACCAGAGGAGACCAGGCTCGTTGGGGATTCCATCCTACGAGGACAGGTCGAAGAGTTCTGCGACAGAGTCCCAAATCAACGAAAAAGATTTTGCATCCCAGGAGCTGGACTGGACGACATTGTGGAAGCCTTCGAAGATACCACAAAGGATGCAAATGAAAATACCCTTTTTGTCATCCATGCTGGTTCAAATGACGTCATGCGCACCAGATCCTAAGAGTTGATGGAGAAATATCGCAAGATGATCCAGCACCACAAAAACAAGTCAAGGAATATCATCATCTCGGGCATTCTCCCCAAGATGGACGCACCTGACAAATTCTACGACAAGGCCTTCAGCACAAATAGCCGACTAAAATATTTGTGTCTGAGGGAAGAAGTTGAATTCATCAACCTCTGGGACAACTTCTACAACCAGCCTACTCTGTTCCGCAAGGATGGCACTCATCTAAACCCTGTGGGTTCAGCACGCATGGGTCGTCTCCTACACGAAGCAGTCCGCAGCCATGTATCAAAAAACGCCATCCGAGAAGAAGCAGCAGTGACATAAATCATCCAACGCCAAGAAAAAAACAGAGGCAACCGAGGACCACCAGCGATAAGGACCGAAGACAGCGAGGACCGAGGACAGCCATGAACATAAATGTAGATCCGACAAGAACCAAAAATATTATTAAAGAGCGTTCCGTGAGTTCTAAAATCACAAATTTAAAGGTTTTCTATGCAAACGCTCGTAGCATGCATATGCAATAAATTTTCAGATTTAGAGGAGCTAGTGTTTACAGAAAATTATGATGTGATAGGCATAACAGAATCTTGGCTCAATACAGAAGATAGAGACTTTTTAGCAGAGTATTCACTTCCCGGTTATGTAATGTTTGAGAAAAGCCGAATAAATCGAAATGGAGGTGGCGTTTTACTTTATATCAAAGAAAGTCTTAACCCTACCCTCTTGTCAAAACCTCAAATTGTGAACGTCGACGCATCTTTTGTGCTAATAAAGAATAATAAAGGTACAAAAATAATACTTGCATTAATATACAGACCTCCAGCTCAATCAGTGCAAACTGACCGAGAAATTTACGAACAAATTGCAGATGTAAGTAACTCACAAGATACCGTAATTTTTGGCGACTTTAATTTACCTGTGACCAAGTGGGGCGATACTCTTACTTCACACTCCGGACATGACTTGTATACGAACTTGCAAGAGAGTTCGCTTTATCAATTTGTTCGAACGCCGACCCGTGGTAATAACGTTCTTGACATTGTACTTGCAACAAAAGAAGAATTAATAGAGAATTTGAATGTTGGTGATGAATTCAGTAACAGCGACCATCGTACGATAACTTTCACTTTAAAGTTTACTAGTAACGAACCAAATAGTAGCATCGAAAAAGTCCCTAATTTCAAGAAAGCAAACTTCCATAAACTTAGAGCTATGTTTAAAGAAACTGACTGGAGCTTTTTAATTCACAATAACGACATAAATACATCTTGGAAGTTATTCTAAGCCACTTACCTAAAAGCAGTGCAAGACTGCATACCATCGAAAATAAGGCGTCCAGGCCATAATAATAAGCCCAAATGGTGGAATAAAGATATTTCAAACTGCCTGCTTGCTAACAAATTTGCTAATGATAGATTAAAATCCTCACAAAATGACGAAGAACGGGTGAAATTTGTAGAGCTACGACGCAAAGCCAAAAAGTTAATTAAGCAAAGTAAAAAGACCTTAGAGTTACATATTGTGAATCAAAGTAAAACAAACCCGAAAGAATTCTATAGTTATATCAGAAAGAAAAAAGTAGTAACTTCAACTGTTGGACCGTTAATGAAAATGGAGAATACACCAAAGATGAAGTACAAATGAGTAATGCCCTCAATATCTTCTTTGCATCAGTTTTTACAACAGAAGACCTCAGTGATATCCCTACACCATCGCCGATTCAGATTGATAATTCAGATGTTCTAAGCAATATCACCGTTACAGAGAGAGAAGTATTGAATTGTTTAGATAAACTCAAGGTAAATAAAACGCCTGGACCTGATACAATCTCGTCTAGAGTTCTAAAGGAAGCTAAGGATGAGCTCTCCAAACCACTGACATTACTATTCAATAAATCCTTGCAGTCTGGAACTATGCCCGATCAATGGAAGCTAGCCAACGTAACACCGACATTCAAAAAAGGCAGCAAATCCCTACCCAGTAACTATCGTCCAATTAGCTTAACCTCAGTTGTATGTAAAATGCTAGAAACGGTCATAAGAGACAGACTCGTAAATCACTTAGAGGAAAATAACATACTTAAAGATACTCAACACGGTTTTCGTAAAAAACGTTCCTGTTTAACAAACCTCTTAGACTTCTTCCACGATATCCTCAACCTCTACGATGAGAGTAAAGCTGTAGATATTATATACCTTGATTTTCAAAAGGCCTTTGACAATGTTCCCCACAAACGTTTACTGCTAAAACTAAAAGCGCATGGAATACAAGACGGTGTGTTGAAATGGATAGAAAATTGGCTCAGCGACAGAAAGCAAAGAGTAGTCATAAACGGTAAGGCATCTAAATGGACCAATGTATGTAGCGGGGTACCCCAGGGATCGGTACTAGGACCAATTCTCTTTCTAATTTACATCAACGACATAGATGAGGGTCTCACCTGTACAATCTCAAAATTTGCTGACGATGATACAAAAATTGCAAATAGCGTACTCTCAAAAGAACAAGTTGACGATATGCAACACAATCTAGATAAATTGTCATGTTGGGCCCAAATTTGGCAAATGAGTTTCAATGCGGATAAATGTAAAGTACTACATATCGGATACCTAAATGAAAAAGCAAACTATTCGATGAATGGCACTCAGCTTAAGAATGTAAACAGAGAAACCGATCTGGGAGTAACAATATCGAGTAACCTAAAACCGAGTCAACAATGTTCAGAAGTTGTTAAGAAGGCAAACAAAATAATTGGCTTTATAGGCAGGTCATTTGAGCATAAATCCAAAGAAGTTATCCTAACCCTTTACAATTCCTTAGTCCGCCCTCTTCTGGAATACTGCGTTCAATCCTGGTGCCCTTATTACCAAAAAGATATAAACAAGCTAGAACGAGTTCAACGTAGAGTTACCAAAATGATACCTAGCCTAAAGAAAAAACCATACGAAGAGCGTCTTAGAGAATTAAATATATTTCCTTTAACCCAGCGCAGATTAAGAGGTGACTTAATTCAAGTGTTCAAAATCATCAAAGGCATCGACAATATCAACTGTAGTAAGTACTTCACTATCGACCAATCTAATTACACGCGGGGAAACGGTTGCAAAATTATTGGTAAATCTTTTAACTCACACGAATCTAAGAATTTCTTCTTCAATCGAGTTGTCAACTTGTGGAATGGGCTTCCCCGAAACGTTATAGACTGCATCACCGTTGATTCATTTAAACTCCGCCTAGACAAATACCTCGCATCAAACCCGCGACTGACTGCGTTTGTAAATGAATAACTTTATTTTATCCCCCCCTCAGTTACTAACCCATCTGTCCCCTACTAACTTCCTAATCCTGCCACGGACATTAGTTCCAGGGCAGTAATTCCCTTTCCAATGTTCCCTTACCCACTCTAAACCACTGTTTGGACACTTGATCCTCAGTGTTTTGGAGGACAAGCAACCTAGAAGGGTCACTAGATCTGTTGTTGCTTGATTTCCTTTGTACTCCTTTGTACTCCATACAGTACCAGGGATGTCCTTTTCATCATATTCTGGGAACTATTAGACGATTTTATTAAGTTTAAGAGGGACCTTCAGCCACAATAAGACTTCAAACTATCTCAACCAACCCCTTTAACTACCACAGATCCTCACTAAGCTGCATAATATCGTCTACAGATAGCTACAATAAAGTATAACACACGTCGCTGGTACTGAAAGGGTTAACTCCATCCTTCCACCTCTCTCTCGGTCTACCCCTCCCTCTCTGTCCTTCCACTTCACTCTCGTACACTCTCTTAGCCATATGCATATTAGTTTTCAATACAAACTCTAACAGCACTACGTAATGCCAATTATGAAAATGTTAATGCTGTGCAAATATCTGAGTTATGACAAAAATGTCGCTAATTAAATTATATCCCGTCGAACATCACCAATAGCTTCTGAAATGCCTTTATGTCAGCTACTATTAATACTGAATAATAGCATTAATTACTTAGACAATTGATTACTTTAGCAGAAATCATTAATAGCGGTAATTAAGAGAGTAGTGCTTGGTTTTAGGCTTATATATTTATTTATTCATATATTTGTTTAGTTTCCTCGCTAGGCCTCTATCAAGCTTATACCAAACACACCCTAGACCCACTTTCAAGGTAAATTTGTACATTGTTTGTCAGAAAAATGTTCCGGCCGAAGGCTGGTTCCTCTTAAGTTACAGGCTCGCTATCGCTCACCAGGAAAAAATCGACACCTAAATGGCACGAAAGTTCTTAAAATTGACAGGAATGGGGCGAAAGATCATAAAACCGCCAAACTAATGAAGCGAACGTCTGAAAATCTCAAAAGCAATGGGGCTAAACTTGAGGGAGAAAGGGGTCCAGAAAAAAAATCCCAAGTGAAAATCTTCCCTTACTTAATAATGAATTATAGCATTAATGACTTACACAACTGATGACTTTAGCAGAAATCATTAATAACGGTGATTCAAGCCAATAAGCCAATCATAACTCAATGGACAAACTGGTTTACCCAGTGACTTAAGGGGAGGTATTTAGTTTGTTCCCTAGACCTCCATCAAGCTTAAAATTACACCCCCTTGAGTCCCTTTCAAGATATATTTGTACATTTTTCGGTAGAAAAATGTCCCGGCCGAAGGCCGGTTCCTCTTAAATTACAGGCTCGCTATCGCTCGCCAGGATAAAATTGACACCTGAATGGCACGAAAGGTCTTAATATGGGGTGAAATTTCTTAAAATCGCTAAACTAATGGGGCAAACGTTTTATAATATCAAAAGCAATGGGGCTAAACATGAGGGAGAAAGGGGTCAAGAAAAAAATCCCTCGAGTGGAGATCTCCCCTTAATCATTAGGCTAAATCACCCCATTAACCATCACAATTAGACCGATTTTCTCTACAAACACCCCCTAGAAAACCTAAATATTATTGCATTCTGGCAAACATTAGATACATTTTATTTTTTCAGCTTTAGAAGGACGTATCAGTCAAGGGACTATATTAAATTGTTGATGTATTCTGGGTGTCATTAGATGATTTAGTATGCCATATCGTAGTTAACCCTTTGAGTACCAGCGACGTGTGTAATATTTAGTATGCCATATCGTAGTTAACCCTTTGAGTACCAGCGACGTGTGTAATATTTAGTATGCCATATCGTAGTTAACCCTTTGAGTACCAGCGACGTGTGTAATATTTAGTATGCCATATCGTAGTTAACCCTTTGAGTACCAGCGACGTGTGTAATATTTAGTATGCCATATCGTAGTTAACCCTTTGAGTACCAGCGACGTGTGTAATATTTAGTATGCCATATCGTAGTTAACCCTTTGAGTACCAGCGACGTGTGTAATATTTAGTATGCCATATCGTAGTTAACCCTTTGAGTACCAGCGACGTGTGTAATATTTAGTATGCCATATCGTAGTTAACCCTTTGAGTACCAGCGACGTGTGTAATATTTAGTATGCCATATCGTAGTTAACCCTTTGAGTACCAGCGACGTGTGTAATATTTAGTATGCCATATCGTAGTTAACCCTTTGAGTACCAGCGACGTGTGTAATATTTAGTATGCCATATCGTAGTTAACCCTTTGAGTACCAGCGACGTGTGTAATATTTAGTATGCCATATCGTAGTTAACCCTTTGAGTACCAGCGACGTGTGTAATATTTAGTATGCCATATCGTAGTTAACCCTTTGAGTACCAGCGACGTGTGTAATATTTAGTATGCCATATCGTAGTTAACCCTTTGAGTACCAGCGACGTGTGTAATATTTAGTATGCCATATCGTAGTTAACCCTTTGAGTACCAGCGACGTGTGTAATATTTAGTATGCCATATCGTAGTTAACCCTTTGAGTACCAGCGACGTGTGTAATATTTAGTATGCCATATCGTAGTTAACCCTTTGAGTACCAGCGACGTGTGTAATATTTAGTATGCCATATCGTAGTTAACCCTTTGAGTACCAGCGACGTGTGTAATATTTAGTATGCCATATCGTAGTTAACCCTTTGAGTACCAGCGACGTGTGTAATATTTAGTATGCCATATCGTAGTTAACCCTTTGAGTACCAGCGACGTGTGTAATATTTAGTATGCCATATCGTAGTTAACCCTTTGAGTACCAGCGACGTGTGTAATATTTAGTATGCCATATCGTAGTTAACCCTTTGAGTACCAGCGACGTGTGTAATATTTAGTATGCCATATCGTAGTTAACCCTTTGAGTACCAGCGACGTGTGTAATATTTGACTCTAGCTATATTTAGACGATATTATGCAGCATAGGAAGGATCTGTGGTGGTTAAAAGGGTTGATTGATATAGTTCGAAGCCTCATAATTACCAGAGATCCTTCCTAAACTAAATAACATCGACGAGTCACAGCCAGAATACAGTAAACGGGATGTCGCAGGTACAAAAGTGGTTAACCCCTTCACCACGATGACGTAATGTTCATCCTATCCTGTTTACTATTGGACTATTTTCTTTAGCTTATAATCTACCTCTAGGAATGAAAGGGGTAACTATATTAGGATCTCAATAAACCCTTTGAATAACATTGGCACTTCTTAAGGGGAGATAATTATCCACTCGAGGGATTTTTTTCTGGACCCCTTTCTCCCTCATGTTTTGCCCCATTGCTTTTGAGATTTGAAGACCTTCGCCCTAGTAGTTTGGATATTTTAAGACATTTTGCCCCATTTCTGTCAATTTTAAGACCTTTCGTGCCGTTAAGGTGTCGATTTTTTCCTGGCGAGCGATAGCGAGCCTGTAATTTAAGAGCAACCGGCCTCCGGCCGGGACATTTTTCTACCGAAAAATGTACAAATTTATCTTGAAAGGGGGTCTCGGGGGTGTAATTTTAAGCTTGATGAAAACGTAGGGAACAAACTAAATACCTGCCCTTAATGGCACCCCTCACCCCTGCAGGCCATTATCCCATTACCATTATCAACTAAGTAGCCAACCAAACACTAATGCACCTGCGATCCCTACTTCACCTTCAACACCACTACTGAAACCATTACCACCACTTCCATTATCACCAGTCTTACCATAGCTATCACCATTACTACCACACAACCATAACTACCACCACCATAACTACCGTCACCACTACTACCACCACGACCATTACTACCAACATTACCACCACTTCCATTATCATTACCATCACCACTACTACCACCACGACCAAACTACCACCATTACGAACACCACTACTACCACCACGACCATAACAACCAACATTACCATCACCACTACTACCATCACGGCCATAACTACCACCATTACCATAACCACTACTACCATCACGACCATAATTACCACCATTACCATCACCACTACTACCACCATTACCATCACTTCATCATCACCAGTATTACCCATCACCACGATCATAACTACCACCATTACCACTAAAACTACCATTACCACAATTACCATCACCAGTACTACACAATCAGCAATAGTAGGCTACCATCATAATCACCATCACTACTAGTATTACCACTACCATTATTACTATCATCAATAACAC
>JBAKBP010037454.1:0-17295 GCA_037953745.1 Lithodes maja | reverse complement strand
CAGCAGCATGACTGTCCCCACCTCCTTCTCCACCCTGGCCGCTGCAGGCCAGCACAGGGACAGTGAGAGGCTCTGAGGGGCGTCTCACATACTCTTTCATGAGGTTAACATGACATAACTGATGTTTTTTTCTACGGTCAGGTGTTGCAACGAGATAATCAAGGTCGGACAGTTTCTTAGCCACCACATACGGCCCAATAAACTTGGCAGAAAGGGGGTGTCCAGGCAAAGGTAAAAGCAACATTACCTCCTGACCCACCGAAAACTCCCGAAGCTTCACCTTGGCGTCATACTGGTGCTTCATGACCGCCTGTGCATTAACCAAGTTATTACCTGCCGCTGCCATGCAACCTATAAGTCTCTCCCGGCTCTCAAGGATATATTTAAGTACAGACCCCGGCTTCTCTTCGCCCTCCCAGATCTCTTTCACCATACTTAAAGATCCTCTCACATTATGGCCAAAGACTAGTTGATTTGGACTGAACCCCAGGCTCTCTCCTGGGACTTCACGTGCAGCGAACAGAACATACGGCAGACCCAAATCCCAATCAGTGTCATGTTCTGCACAGTAACAGCGTAGCATACTCTTCAGGGTCGAGTGCCACCGCTCCAAGACTCCCTGACTCTCGGGATGGTAGGCTGACGACACTACAGAACATATACCGTGCAACTGAAGGGTTTGCTTGAACAATTTGGATGTAAAATTGCTCCCCTGGTCTGACTGCACCTCACGTGGAAATCCATAACGGGAACAGAACAATAATAAGTTTTTAACAACTGCCTTTGCCGAGCCGTTTCTCATGGGGTATGCGTCCGGGTATCTCGTAGCCACATCCATGATTGTCAACAGGAATTTATTGCCACTACTAGTAGGCGGGAAAGGGCCAACCAAATCTACTACAACTTTGCTGAACGGAGGCCCGGTGACAGGTATGGGAAACAAAGGTGCCTTCGGGATTGTCTGGTTAGGCTTCCCCGTTGTCTGGCAGGTCGCACACCCAGCCACCCATGCACAGACATCAGCCTTGACCCCAGGCCACCAGAAAAACCTGCCCAATGCCGCCAATGTTTTTGTTACCCCCAAATGACCCGCCACCGGCACATCATGCGCCAGACACAATAAGGACTCTCTATACTTATTTGGAACAACCACCTGGTCTACTACCCTCGCACCGCCCTCCCACTTCGATTTGGGGTCTAGAAATCTGCGGTACAATATCCTGTTGAGCCTAAAGAAATCTCCCGGCTTCGCATCCCCATCTTCCTCCAACTCTATGGCACCATTGCTATAACGAGCTAGGCTAGCGTCTTGCAGCTGCTGCTCACTAATGTCCCTGGGCGTCAATGCATCAAGATGGTTTTGTAATAAGACATTACCCCGGCTAGTAGGCTCTACTGCCTTAGTGGCTCTCGCTACAGCTCTTGCCTCACGCGAAGTCTTACCCAACTCTGCCTTGTTACACACCATATCTGGGCCAGAGTCAACTCCCGTGTTTATTATAGGTCCAAGTACCGAATCACCGAGAAGTGCAGCAGAATCAATGTCCCTTTTCCTGCCCTTAGCAACCTTCTCCTGATCCTTCCTCCACTGTCCCCGAGGTTGAGTGCTAGGCTGTGCAGGAGCCGCAGAGCGAGATCGGGTTACCACACAGGCCATCTCATCCTGTTGGCACCTCCCAACCCATTCCCGATTCTCACCATCCACGTCGGCCGCCCTCTCGGCAACGACTAAGGGTGGAGTCCCGGAAGTGGGCACCGCAAAGTCGTTGCCGAGAAGAAGGTCGACGCCCTCAACTGGCAAACACTCAACGATCCCTACATCCAGCTCCCTGCACACCTCTCCCACTTTCAACTCCAACCTCACAAGTGGGTATGACCTCGTAGCATTTATACCCTGCACCACAACAACTCTGGCCGCATTTATCGGTTTCCCTGTGAAGTTCCTCAACAAAGTTTGCGAAGCCCCCGTATCCCTCAGCAAGTCAACCCTCCGTAGTTCACTCCCCCAGCTCACAAACCCGTGCCCCCGATGGCCACAGAAAGTGTCCCGGACAGGTGTCGAGCCTTCCGTACGCTTCTTTACCGCGTGTGCCTCAGCTGCTGACAACCTACCCCGGGCAGTTGCTGCAGCCTTCAGAGACACACCGATACTGTGAACCAATGACACCGGCTTAGCGGGAGTGTTACTAGGGCACTCACGTGAATAATGGCCTAGCTTCTGACATTTGTAACATTTCACATCCCCAATGGGCTTCTTCCCTTGTGCGGGCGAAGAAGGGGCCTGACCTTTAGTAAACGGGAGAGGCTTGTGTTTGTAGGTGTTATGAGGTGCAATGCATTTAGTGTGGTTATGTGTGTCATAGGATTTGTTATTATCAAAAACTCTGGTGGGTGGGGTATAGCGCCCCTTCTGCCCTGACTCAGCCCTCTGAGCGGCACCGCAACCACGAATCAATGATAATCTGAAGTCTGCCATCTTGGCAGCCTCCTCTACTGTCTTGGGACATTTTTCCTTAATGTTCATCGTTAGATCGGTTCCAGTGCATTTGTAAAACTGTTCCAGATAGAAAAGTTGCTTAATTTCCTCAGCCGACTCTGCGTGCTCGGACCGAAACCAGTTATTACATGCATCTGTTAAGTCCCGTGCGTGCTCCATAAAACTGACATCGCTCTTCTTATTCACGCCACGGAACTTCAATCTATAAGTTTCGGGTTGCAGTTCGTAGGCCCGGAGCACAGCCTCCTTCACCAGTCCATACACTACACTCTCGTCCAGTGACAGTGCATCGTAGGCTTTCAACCCCTTACCCACTAGACGTGATGAAACTAATGCTGCCCATTTAACCTCCGGCCAGTCATACTCACGACACTTCTTTTCGAAACGAGCAAAAAACTCAGTCACTGCTGTCTCATCAAATGCGGGTACTAACTTAATTAAATGCGAAAGTGAGTCTGTAACCCAGTGCCCACCACCGAGATGACGCCCCGTGGTCTCTACTCTAGACTTCTCGACATCCATTTCAGCCTGGTACCTGGTTGCATCCTGATTGGCTTGGATTCTAGCAACCTCTATGCGTTCTATACTAGCCTGTTGTATCTGAGTCTCCTGCAGCTTAAACTTAGCTAGTTCTAGCTGAAATAACATCTCAGGAGACAGGCCTGGGGGGGGAGAGCACAAAATGGGGGATCCACACCGAGACGTGTTTACGGGTAAGCCAGCTTGCCCTTGAGAACCCTCCTGCTGCATCGTGCTAAGACTCGCTGGCTGAGGGCCCAGCTCAGGGGTAGAGTGGAATGGAGGCTTGGAGGGAACCCCCCAAGACCCCACTCCACCCACCGCCCCATCGCCATCACCCAACAAACATGCCACCAAATTCTTCTTGGGCCAACTGTCAGGACAGTCCCGCCCCAAAACCGTGGCTAAACAGCGAAGACCGTAACAATCAATAGCCTGCAGGCGCTGTTCGGTCAAAGGTGTCTGCAAAAATGCCCGGGCATCCCTCTCTCCACTTATAACACTCCCCTCCCCAAACATCTGTTGTACTTGCTGGTTACTAGGCTGTACCGTGTTATCCTCCCCCGTAAATGATGAGTCATTAGACATAGTGCTGGTTATACAATTGCTGTTCATAAAAAAAAAGAAGTGCTTATTACTAATTGCAGTCTCGACTCACAAAATGTTAAAGATGCTTGAATGACTCTACTCTAGACACCCCCAACGAAACAATCTGCAAGTCCACCAATACAATAATGACACAATAAAAATTCCTCCAATATGCAAGAAAATTCTAGCCAGCTCTACTAGGTAGCATAGAATAGTTCTCCAAAAAACATGTGATAGGATACTACTGAATCTTGTGCAAGGTCGCCATTTTGTTACGGCTGGATCGGCAATACATATTCGGGATTCTTGATCGTAGGACAGAAATGGCTTATGTGACAACGACACGCTCGATTCCAGTCCCAAATACTATATGCTCCAGACAACAAAAGCACCAACGCCCTACAGAGTTATCGTCTATGGTAACGAGGTACCTTAACTCGGCGAAAGTGTACAACAGGGGTAGGCTATGAGGCTAAACTCCCTCAGACATTTATAGGTTACGTTATGACTAAAGAAATGCAATACTCAAGAAACTACGTTAATATTAAGCCTCTAATAATGTAGAATAGAAGCAGGCTAAAGGTATGACAGTGAAATGCTAAATGACAAATGTACACGCCTACTTGAAAGCGCGTGTACTAGAATAACTGTCCCCTACTAACATGCACTAGCATGTAGCATACAAGATGTTCATGATCCAGTAGATACCTAATAATACACATGGAAGGAACATAAACAGTAGTCACTTATTATAAGAATGAATCTATACTTGGAATAACTAAAAGGTTGCAGGCAACAGTACTGCGCCGGTAGCCTACTACCGCATAGGCTACTTCGCTTCTCTCACTCTGTCTCCCCTCTGAGTCTGTATGCGCCCTACGCAACAGAACTCCGGACACAGCAGCAAAACGACAGTGCAGTTAATTGATACATGAAAGTATTAATAGTGTTGTCTTGTGTGTGAGTAATGTGTACTGTAAAGTGTTACATACATAAACTTAAAGAGAGCTGCAATGCATAGTAAAATAAAGATATAACCCACTCATCATCCCCATGTGTTCTAGCTAGCAGGCCAAGTCACAGGAACAACGAGTCCCAGCACCGAAAGCGAGAACCCAGGAAAAGACTGCAGAGAACACAAGGACAGATAAATTACGTTACTCTACTATACCGGCACTACGAGCGAGCTGTAGTCTCTGGTACTACACTCGCTCCTGGCTCGGTAGGCAAATCAAGGCTAAGTCCTCGCCCCTCTACAGACAACTCCTGGGCATGGTCGGGCTCTTACACATGGCACTAGTCTAGTCACAAATTGGATGATGAGCTGGGCATATAACTCGTGAACATGTAGAACGTTCACCAACTATCCTCATCAAGAAGATCGCTGTTCACATTAACCCCTTAAATCTAATACATGTAAATATATGCTTGTCCTAAGAGTAATACGAGAGGTGAGTGCTGAAACTCCTTTAGGACCTCAAGGGAAGGGTATGCATTTAAATAGAGAGAAGAATGAAATGAGAGTAATGTCGTCAGAGAGAAAGAGTGCAACCGTGAGAAATTGGGAGAGAGGGCAAGGGATGTTAGAATCTCAAAGGTTCTAGGCAACCTGATCATGGAACACACAGCGAGCCTCCATGCAATGTGCAGTACGACAACATGGGCAGCCCAGACAGCATAGGCAGGCGGCAATGTACTACCAACCCTGTCGCACCTAGCTATAAGCGCAGGGCTGCCAACCGGTCCATACGTCTGGCAACCATTGCTACCCTCTCGCTCTGAAGTCTAACTCACTCTCTCTCTCTGAATTCCTATTGTCTCATCTATCAACTTCTCTATTGATACTACATATTAAATGGAAGGTCTCGACATGGCTTAAAACAAAACCCACCACTGGTTAGCAAATGACGAGACCTTTGCAGAGATACAAAGAACATAGTTATACGTTGTCACACTCAATATAAGCAGCCAGCATGGTACAACGTGGTACCGTGGTGGTACAGTGGAGTACCAAGGAGTACAATCAGGTTACGTTGCCACGCACTGGGTGCGTCACAACACACACACACACACACACACACACACACACACACACACAGTCAGACCGTGGTGGAGGGCGGACGTGCTTGAGACAGCTGATTCAGCCAGCGCCTGTTTGGTGGTTTGGTATTTTTGTAGCGTTCATATGTGTTGTCCTTTTGTTTATTAATTATAATTTAAATGCAATTAGCGAATATACTCCCTAGTTAAAACAGGTGAGAGTTGAGTTTGATTTGAGTAGGAAAAAAAAAAGTAATGGATATTCCCACCGAAACTTGTGGAGCCGAACAGGTGTAAACAAAGGCCAGCTGGCAGTATGGCCAGCGGTGGGAGGAACCGGCTCAGCCTGCCCCCAAGCAGGGTAACCAGAGATCCTTATGATCGTGATCATGAGGTATTTGATATTTCAGGGTTCTCAGAGGAGGGAGTAGCAATATCTGCATTTGCGGTGAGGTTGAATAAACTGGAGCGGAAGCTAGAGGAACAGGAGACAAAAAGCTTAGATTATGAACGAAGAGAAAAAAGAATGGCAAACCAAATTGGTATTTTGAAGGATGAGAATTACGTGTTAAGGGTTTGTATTAGCGAAATGCAGGAAGAAATGGACAGGATGAAGAAAGATATGAAGGATGTTGAATTAAAGAAGGATGAATTTCAAAAGAACGAGGAGGTAAGGAATTTGAAATTTTCGGAGATAGTAAAGGAGCAACAGATACATAGGCAGGGAGGTAACTTTGAAAAGGATGTAGTTAAGGTAATTAGACAGAAGGAAAATCTAGTGAGGGAGACTGCTGGAAGAAAGAAATGTATTGTGATAAGAGGAGATAAGGAGAAACACAATGTAAAGAGAGAGGAGAGAAGTAGGATAGAGAGAGACCGAGTGAGGGAGATTCTACAGGTAGTGGACGAGGGTGTGAGAGAGTGGGAGAATGAAATTGAAGACATGCATAGAATTGGAAAATATAAACAAGAGTCTAGCTTGTCTAGGCCAATGAAAGTGCAGTTTCGCACAGTAGGAATAGTAGAGGAAATCATGAATAATAAATGGAGGTTGAAAGATAAGGATTGTCTGAAGCATATTTACATCGAAAAAGACTTGGACTTAGATGAAAGAAACAAAATGAAAAGTTTGAGGGATGAGGTGAAGGAATTGAATGCCAAAAGAACAGAACAAGAAGTGGATTTTTTTTATTGGAGACTGGTAGGAACGAAGAAGAGGAAATGGTTCATCAAAAGCCCACAGAGGAAGACGGAGGGGCAAACAGAGAACTTAGGGATGAACGGTCGGACAGGGGAAGCGAGTACCAGTACCGAAGGACAGGAGGGAGAGACTGGTGTAAACCAGGAACAAGTGAGAGGAACAGGGCAGGTGGAGAGCACGGGGGAGCAAGGGAGAGAAGGTGGAGTGGAAGCGGGGGGGGAGTAGAGTCTGGGAATATTAGGGAAAGAGAAAAAAAGAAAGGTGTAAGAAGGGGGGAAATGAAGCTGATGTATAGTAATGTGGATGGCTTGCTGTCTAAGAAATTAGAATTGAATGACTATATTGAGAAATATAAACCACATATTATGTGCTTAGCAGAAACAAAGTTGAGAGGTGGTACTGAATTGGGAGTGTTGGGATGGGAAGGGTACAATGTGTGGAGAAAAGATAGAGAAGGAAAAGTGGGCGGTGGAGTGTTAATAATGACTGACAGAAATATAGAAGCAAGTGAGATTAACCTAGGCAATAATAGATCAGAAATTATAGCAGTGACAATAAAAGACAAGGACAACAAAGCAACTGATATAGCAGTGGCTTATATACCACCACAAACTAGAGCATGGAAGCGGGATAAATATGATCAACTAATCACGGAATCTCTAGATGCACTAAAAATACTTTTTAATAGGAGAAATAAATTATTATTAACAGGTGATTTCAATTGTAAGGAAGTCAATTGGGAAGGGTTAGATGCGGGAAATAATAATGAATCTTGGGGCAGTAAATTATTGAATCTAGTAACAGAAAACATGTTAACACAACATGTTAGAGAAAACACACGAATCAGAGGGATGGATGAACCATCCAGGCTAGACCTAGTCTTCACCAGTGATCCACATGATGTTAGAAAGATAAATTATCGTTGTCCCTTGGGAAAAAGTGATCACAAGATATTAGAAATGGAGATGGATTTGGGGAAAAATGAGGAGAGAAAGGAAGGACATAAAATAAATAGATACAATTATGCTAAAACTGATTTTAAATCATTGAAACATTATTTCCAAAGTATAAATTGGAAGGAACTAGAAAGCCTGGAAATGGTTCAAGACAAATATAGACTTTTCCTGAAAGTATATGAAGAAGGGATACATAAATATGTCCCAAGGTTCCAATCAGGGGTAAAGAAGGAAAAAGAATGGTTTAATATAAGATGTAGTAAGGCACAGGATAGAAGAAACCGAGCCTGGAATATAGCACGGAAGAGACATAGTGAAAATAACTGGAATAAGTACAAGGAGAAAAGAAATGAATACGTAAAGATACGACGCGAGGAACAATATAAATATGAAAGGAATATTGTAGAGAAGTGCAAAAATGAGCCAAAACTATTTTATAGATTTGTAAATGGAAAAATAAAAACAAAAGAAGGTATTGTCAGACTAAGAGTTGGAACAAACAGCTATGAGAAAGATAAAGAATTGTGTGAAGTTATGAATGAAAAGCTTCAGTCAGTGTTTGTAAAAGAGGAGGAGTTTATAGAACCTAATAGAGAAATGAGAACACCACAGATGCCTGAAATGAAAGTGACAAAAAGTGAAGTGCTGAAATTGATGCAGGATTTGGACGTGAGGAAATCAATGGGACCAGATGGAGTGGCTGGATGGATCCTCAAAGAATGTGCGGAAGAGTTAGTGGAACCAATCTATGAAATCATCAAATCTTCACTGAATGAGGGAGACCTGCCAGTGGAATGGAAGAGAGCTAACATAGTACCAATTTACAAAGGAGGAGACAGAGAAAATCCGCTTAACTACAGACCGGTGTCCCTCACCAGCATTGTTTGTAAAATTTGTGAGAAAATTATAAGGAAAAAGTGGACACACTTCATTGAGGGACAGGGGGTGCTTAGCGAGAAACAATTTGGATTCAGGGAAGGGAGATCTTGTGTATCTAATTTATTAAGCTTTTATAGCAGAGTTGTAGATGTTACACAGGAGAGAGAGGGATGGGTTGACTGTGTTTACCTGGACCTGAAAAAGGCCTTTGACAGGGTGCCTCACAAAAGGTTATTGTGGAAATTGCAGGTTGTTGGAGGTGTACATGGTAGGATGTTAAAATGGATGGAAAACTTTTTAATAGGAAGAGAAATGAGGACCACGATACGAGACGAATATTCACAGTGGAGGAGTGTGACGAGCGGAGTACCACAGGGATCAGTGTTGGGTCCGATAATGTTCCTACTTTATGTAAACGACATGCCAGAAAACTTGAATAGTCATATGAATATGTTTGCGGATGACGCTAAGATCATGAAGAATGTCACCTGTATAGAAAGTTGTCAGGATCTTCAAAAGGACCTAGATGAGTTGCACAGATGGAGCCAAACCTGGAAAATGAGTTTCAATGCAGAAAAGTGTCATGTTTTGGAAGTGGGAACAAGTGAGATAAGGCCAAGCTGGGTGTACAAATTAGGAACTGAAATAATCGGCAAAACACGGCATGAGAAGGACCTTGGAGTGATAATACAAGATGATCTATCCCCGGAGAAGCATATTAACATGATCATTGGAGGAGCATATGGAATAATAACCAATATGAGAGTGGCATTTAACTATTTGGATGAAGAAATGTTAAGAAAATTGATAATGACTATGATAAGACCAAGATTAGAATATGCAGCAGTGATATGGTCACCACATTTGAAAAAACATATAAACAAATTAGAGAAAGTCCAAAGGATAGCAACGAAGATGATCCCAAGATTGAAGGAGTTGACATATGAGGAAAGACTTAAGACACTACAACTGCCTACCTTGAAAGAGAGAAGGGAACGAGGCGACTTAATAACGATGTTCAAGGGAGTAAAAAGTTTGGAACGAGTAGATAGGGAAGATCTATTCGTGAGGGATAATGGAAGGACAAGAGGGCACGAGTTTAAGCTGAGGAAGGGCAGATGTCGTAAGGACACAAAGAAATTCAGCTTCCCATATAGGAGTATAGAGACTTGGAACAACTTGGAGGAGGAGGTGGTGAGAGCGAGGAACATTAACATGTTCAAATCTAGGTTGGATAAAAGTAAATATGGAAATAGGGCAACATAAGTTATGATCTATCTATCTATCTATTGCCTGACGCCGTGATCCCCGAAGGGGTGGCCACGAACGAACCGCCCCCATGCACCTCTGTCCCCAGTCAGTCGACGCCCCTCCCCCCAACCAGCACCGCCTTCATTCATGTAGTTCCTCACTCCATCCTTCCACCTCATATTCGGTCTACCTCTCCCCCTCTGTCCCTCCACCTCGCTCTCGTACACCCTCTTAGTCATTCTCTCGCTTTCCATACGTTCCATACGTTATGATATGTTAGTCCAAAATACTGGGAACTGGGAATATCCATTACGATACTTGTCTAAGTAAAATGGATTGATTATAAAGTAACTAAGACAGGACAACACGAGCGCTGCTCAATTCCTGTAAACTACAAATAGGTAAATACACACACACACACACCTCTCTCTCTCTGTAGGTAGGTAGTAGTTGCAGGCAGTGTTGTCCGCCCGTGGTCACGCTGATGCGCCACCACTAGTACATTCCATCTGCCCGTCTCTGCGCCAGCTGGTCCATGATGCTGTTGCTAGCGGCGCGGAGGTGGTAGTGGGTCAGTTTGGGTTGATCAGGTAGTGTCCAGAGAAATTTGTCCAGTTGATTTTTAAATTTCTCGAGACTTGGTTCAGTTGAGTCACGCAGATATCTGGGTAGGGCGTTAAAGAGAAGAGGTCCTCGTGTCGCAAAGGCGTTCTCCTTGAGCGTCTTAACTCTGGTGGCTGCTCTGGGGTGTACCCGCTGTATGTGGCAGAGACGGCCCAGTCGTTGATGGATGTGAAAACCTATATTAAGGTTGTTGGTTGTGATGCCAATCAATATTTTGTAGACATATAAGATGGCATATCTGTCCCTGCGTCTTTCTAATGAGAAAAGCTTGAGAGTTTCCAACCTCCCCCAGTAGTCTAGGTGTTGGACGGCAGAGATTTTATTGGTGAATGAGCGTTGAACTGCTTCGAGTAATTGCTTCTCTCCCACCTTCCATGGGCTCCATAGCTGACAGCAATATTCCAACAGTGGAATGACCAGTGACTTGTAGAGCGTCAGCATGGGGATCATGTCACGTGTTCGGAAGGTTCGTAGGATCCATCCAGCTTGGTTACGAGCATTCTTTGCCACATTGGTTATATGCATTCCAAATGTACCATCTCGACTGAGTGTAATACCAAGATCTTTTACATAATCATTAGTATCAATGCAAGAGCCGTCATCTGCTGTGTATGTGTGGATATTCATATTTCGGTCTGCACTGTAGTTCATGTGTTCAAATTTGTTATTATTAAAGGACATGTTGTTTTGCTCTGCCCATGAGTAAATTGTAGTGAGATCTGCCTGAAGTAAATCAGCATCTGTTGTAGAAGACACTTCCTTTAATACACGAGTGTCGTCAGCAAAGGAGGCGACAGACGAATGCATGACATGTTTATTTATGTCTGATATGTGCAGCAAGAAAAGTAAAGGTCCAAGAACTGACCCTTGTGGCACCCCACTAGTGACGATGGATGGCTTGGACACTGCACCACCAACCGCGACAGCTTGTTCCCTGTCAGTGAGGAAACAGTGCAGCCACACCCCAAGTTTTCCTGAGATTCCTGAGTCTCGTATCTTGTGGAGGAGTATGCCGTGGTCTACCTTGTCAAATGCTTTTGCAAAATCAAGGTAGACCACGTCGTCGATAGTATTTTTATTTTCTAGCCCCTCTATAATTTTTTCACACACACACACACACACACACACACACACACACACACACACACACACACACACACACACACACACACACACACACACACACCCCCGTAGCCTAGTAGGTAGCGCTCTCGTCTCACACACGAGGGATCGGGGGTTCAATCCCCCGGCCGGGCGGAGACAAATTGGGCTTGTCTCCTTTCATGTGTTAGCCTCAGTTCACCTAGCTGTAAATAGGTACCTGGAATAAGTGGACGACGTTGTGACGTCCCATCTGGGGTTGGCAAAAATGGTACAAGGCGAGATGGGTATCATATGGTTCACCTAAGCTACTGGTCAACCTAAGCCTTCGGGTGAGACTGGTACCGTAGTGAGAATGGTACCATACAGATTAACCCTAAGCCTTCGTTTCCAGATGTCGCCAATTGGCTAAAATACAGACTACACACACATCCACAGCCATTCCAACGATACATAAACACTTAACATGCATTTCACGCAATACATTCCCAGTTAAGGAGGCGCGATAATAATGAGCTTAGCTCGCATTGCGTGGATTCCCCTTGACGAAACAAGCAAGTGAATAACACACACACACACACACACACACACACACACACACACACACACACACACACACACACACACTCTCTCTCTCTCTCTCTCTCTCTCTCTCTCTCTCTCTCTCTCTCTCTCTCTCTCTCTCTCTCTCTCTCTCTCTCTCCCCGTGGCGTAACTGATAGCGTGTCTGGCTCACAACCAGAAGGTCCCGGGTTCGAGACCCGGGCGGGGAAGAGACATTTGGGCAAGTCTCCTAACAGTGTAGCCTCTGTTCACCTAGCAGTATAAATAGGAACCTGGAATAAGTGGACGAAGTTGTGACGTCCCATCTGGGGTTGGTGATCGGTTACAAGGTGAGATGGGTATCGTACTGGTCAACCTAAGCTACTGGTCAACCTAAGCCTTCGGGTGAGACTGGTACCGTAGTGAGAATGGTACCATACAGATTAACCCTAAGCCTTCGTTTCCAGATGTCGCCAATTGGCTAAAATACAGACTACACACACATCCACAGCCATTCCAACGATACATAAACACTTAACATGCATTTCACGCAATACATTCCCAGTTAAGGAGGCGCGATAATAATGAGCTTAGCTCGCATTGCGTGGATTCCCCTTGACGAACAAGCAAGTGAATAACACACACACACACACACACACACACAATCAATGGGACCAGATGGAGTGGCTGGATGGATCCTCAAAGAATGTGCGGAAGAGTTAGTGGAACCAATCTATGAAATCATCAAATCTTCACTGAATGAGGGAGACCTGCCAGTGGAATGGAAGAGAGCTAACATAGTACCAATTTACAAAGGAGGAGACAGAGAAAATCCGCTTAACTACAGACCGGTGTCCCTCACCAGCATTGTTTGTAAAATTTGTGAGAAAATTATAAGGAAAAAGTGGACACACTTCATTGAGGGACAGGGGGTGCTTAGCGAGAAACAATTTGGATTCAGGGAAGGGAGATCTTGT
Organism: Lithodes maja; assembly: GCA_037953745.1. Lineage (NCBI taxonomy): Eukaryota > Metazoa > Arthropoda > Malacostraca > Decapoda > Lithodidae > Lithodes > Lithodes maja. The sequence continues at coordinate 4,119 of JBAKBP010037454.1, read as the reverse complement.
GTATCTAATTTATTAAGCTTTTATAGCAGAGTTGTAGATGTTACACAGGAGAGAGAGGGATGGGTTGACTGTGTTTACCTGGACCTGAAAAAGGCCTTTGACAGGGTGCCTCACAAAAGGTTATTGTGGAAATTGCAGGTTGTTGGAGGTGTACATGGTAGGATGTTAAAATGGATGGAAAACTTTTTAATAGGAAGAGAAATGAGGACCACGATACGAGACGAATATTCACAGTGGAGGAGTGTGACGAGCGGAGTACCACAGGGATCAGTGTTGGGTCCGATAATGTTCCTACTTTATGTAAACGACATGCCAGAAAACTTGAATAGTCATATGAATATGTTTGCGGATGACGCTAAGATCATGAAGAATGTCACCTGTATAGAAAGTTGTCAGGATCTTCAAAAGGACCTAGATGAGTTGCACAGATGGAGCCAAACCTGGAAAATGAGTTTCAATGCAGAAAAGTGTCATGTTTTGGAAGTGGGAACAAGTGAGATAAGGCCAAGCTGGGTGTACAAATTAGGAACTGAAATAATCGGCAAAACACGGCATGAGAAGGACCTTGGAGTGATAATACAAGATGATCTATCCCCGGAGAAGCATATTAACATGATCATTGGAGGAGCATATGGAATAATAACCAATATGAGAGTGGCATTTAACTATTTGGATGAAGAAATGTTAAGAAAATTGATAATGACTATGATAAGACCAAGATTAGAATATGCAGCAGTGATATGGTCACCACATTTGAAAAAACATATAAACAAATTAGAGAAAGTCCAAAGGATAGCAACGAAGATGATCCCAAGATTGAAGGAGTTGACATATGAGGAAAGACTTAAGACACTACAACTGCCTACTTTGAAAGAGAGAAGGGAACGAGGCGACTTAATAACGATGTTCAAGGGAGTAAAAAGTTTGGAACGAGTAGATAGGGAAGATCTATTCGTGAGGGATAATGGAACGACAAGAGGGCACGAGTTTAAGCTGAGGAAGGGCAGATGTCGTAAGGACACAAAGAAATTCAGCTTCCCATATAGGAGTATAGAGACTTGGAACAACTTGGAGGAGGAGGTGGTGAGAGCGAGGAACATTAACATGTTCAAATCTAGGTTGGATAAAAGTAAATATGGAAATAGGGCAACATAAGTTATGATATGTTAGTCCAAAATACTGGGAACTGGGAATATCCATTACGATACTTGTCTAAGTAAAATGGATTGATTATAAAGTAACTAAGACAGGACAACACGAGCGCTGCTCAATTCCTGTAAACTACAAATAGGTAAATACACACACACACACACACACACACACACACACACACACACACACACACACAGCCCGTAGCCTAGTAGGTAGAGCTCTCGTCTCACACACGAGGGGTCGGGGGTTCAATCCCAGACCGGGCGGAGACAAATTGGGCTTGTCTCCTTTCATGTGTTAGCCTCAGTTCACCTAGCTGTAAATAGGTACCTGGAATAAGTGGACGACGTTGTGACGTCCCATCTGGGGTTGGCAAAAATGGTACAAGGCGAGATGGGTATCATATGGTTCACCTAAGCTGATGGCTACCTAAGCCTTCGGGCGAGACGGTACCGTCTATAGTGAGAATGGTACCAAACAGATCCACCCTAAGCCTTCGTTTCCGATGTCGCCAATTGGCTAAATACAGACTACACACACATCCACAGCCATTCCAACAGTACATAAAACACTTAACATGCATTTCACGCAATACATTCCCAGTTAAGGAGGCGCGATAATAATGAGCTTAGCTCGCATTGCGTGGATTCCCCTTGACGAACAAGTAACTGAGTAACACCTCTCTCTCCCCGTGGCGTAACTGATAGCGTGTCTGGCTCACAACCAGAAGGTCCCGGGTTCGAGACCCGGGCGGGGAAGAGACATTTGGGCAAGTCTCCTAACAGTGTAGCCTCTGTTCACCTAGCAGTATAAATAGGAACCTGGAATAAGTGGACGAAGTTGTGACGTCCCATCTGGGGTTGGTGATCGGTTACAAGGTGAGATGGGTATCGTACTGGTCAACCTAAGCCTTCGGGTGAGACTGGTACCGTAGTGAGAATGGTACCATACAGATTAACCCTAAGCCTTCGTTTCCAGATGTCGCCAATTGGCTAAAATACAGACTACACACACATCCACAGCCATTCCAACGATACATAAACACTTAACATGCATTTCACGCAATACATTCCCAGTTAAGGAGGCGCGATAATAATGAGCTTAGCTCGCATTGCGTGGATTCCCCTTGACGAACAAGCAAGTGAATAACACACACACACACACACACACACACACACACACACACACAGCCCGTAGCCTAGTAGGTAGAGCTCTCGTCTCACACACGAGGGGTCGGGGGTTCAATCCCCGGCCGGGCGGAGACAAATTGGGCTCGTCTCCTTTCATGTGTTAGCCTCAGTTCACCTAGCTGTAAATAGGTACCTGGAATAAGTGGACGACGTTGTGACGTCCCATCTGGGGTTGGCAAAAATGGTATAAGGCGAGATGGGTATCATGGTTCACCTAAGCTGATGGCTACCTAAGCCTTCGGGCGAGATGGTACCGTCTATAGTGAGAATGGTACCATACAGATCCACCCTAAGCCTTCGTATCCGATGTCGCCAATTGGCTAAAAATACAGACTACACACACATCCACAGCCATTCCAACAGTACATAAAACACTTAACATGCATTTCACGCAATACATTCCCAGTTAAGGAGGCGCGATAATAATGAGCTTAGCTCGCATTGCGTGGATTCCCCTTGACGAACAAGTAACTGAGTAACACACACACACACACACACACATACTATATACACACACATGTACTATATACCAACATGTAAAAGAGTCAACAAGAGTAAGGGGAAGTGATCAACCAGCTAGATTGGACCTTCTATTCACAAGAAGGGAGGAGGAGGTTCAAAGTATTCAGTATCTATGCCCACTATACTAGGAAAAAGCGACCATGCAGTTCTAGACATAGACTTACTATTGAAGTATAATCTACCCAAGGGAAGGGAAAAGCACAAGGAAAATCACTGGATGTATTCCAGAACCGATTTCGAAGGACTACAGGATTTTTTCAAGTCACAAAATTGGGATCAGGTGTTATCTGAAAGTGAGGTAGACAAAAACTCCAGGCATTCATGGAGATCTATGATACTGGTATAAAAACTTTTGTCCCTAAGTACGTTAATAAAAGGAAAAAAAGTAATCGCAAAGTATGGTTTAACCGCGAATGTAGGCAAGCACAGGAAGCAAAAAACAAAGCCTGGAAAAAGATGAGAAACTGGGATTCGGAAGATAACAGGCAAAAGTATAAAGAGGAGAGAAACAAATACACAGAAATGAGGAGGAGGTCAGAGGCAAACCATGAGAAAGGGATAGTGGAGAACTATGAAAAGAATCCAAAAATGTTTTTCAAGTTTGTAAACGGCAAAAGGAAGATAAAAGCCACGATCGTAAAGATTAAAAGTGGAAACAGAATCATAGAAGAGGATACAGAGATTGCGGAAGAACTAAATAGAAATTTTGCATCAGTATTTACAAAAGAAGGAGAATTCATTGCACCAGAATCCAATGAGATAGGTACAGAGGAAATGCCGGAAGTCACATTTAACAGACCAGAGCTCATAGACAAAATGAGGAAGGTGGACCCAAACAAAGCCGCTGGACCGGACGGAGTATCAGGCTGGATTATTAAAGAAAATGCTAAGGAACTGAGTATACCGTTATATGACATAATGACCAAATCATTGGACACAGGGATAGTACCTACAGAATGGAAAAGAGCAAACATTATTCCTATATTTAAGGGAGGAAGCAGAGATAAACCACTGAACTATAGACCTGTATCACTATTGAGCATCCTCATGAAGATTCTGGAAGGATTAATAAGGGACAAATGGGTTAACTACCTGGAATCCAAAAGATTAATTACTGACCGACAATTTGGATTCAGAGGAGGCAGATCATGTGTAAGCAACTTGTTGAGTTTTTACTCTAGAGTAATAGACACAGTGGACAAGAGGGAAGGATGGGTAGACTGTGCCTACCTAGACTTTAAAAAGGCATTTGACA
>JBAKBP010037453.1:0-17295 GCA_037953745.1 Lithodes maja | reverse complement strand
GATAGTCTTGCAGAGGATTGGCGATGGGTAGATAGAGGGAGAAATTGGGTCTTGGAGGAATTAACCTCTGAAGTGCGCATGGGGGTAATTGGAAACGTCCCCCTGTGCTGACGTATCTGAGGTGTTTCCGTCACTAAAATATTCATTGTGCCATTAATAGCATTAATACTTATCCATATGCGCCTATTATGGGTTGATTATAAAGGTATTAACCTGAAACAACAATAAAACGAGTGAAAACATCGTTTGGATGGTCAAAATCGGAGATATAGCCCGCGAGTTTATAATGTATGGGTGAGGCAAGCTGCTTTCCCGCCAATTCCCCCAAGGCCTTGAGACACAGTCGATCGATACTCTCTCTCTCTCTCTTGCACTCGCTTGCCATCAGTGATGACAACACCCTGCTTGCAACTCGCTAATGTTAGCACGAAAATATACCTCAGAATAAGGGAATAACAGGGAAAATAGGTGATAACTGAAGGAGAGGAGGAAAGTGGGGAAGGAGGGGAGGTAGAGGACTGAGATTTTGCATGGCCCAGGGGCAAAAAAAAAAAAAAAATTTAAAAAAAAAAAATCGATGTCAAAAGTTGATTTTTTTTTTCACTCACTTTTAACCCGAGAACTGCGGGGAGACTCTTAAGAGTTCCCCCGGCGGACTGCGGGGAGACTCTTAAGAGTGAGTGAAGAAAAAAAATCAACTTTTGACATCGAAAAAAAAAATAAAAAAAATAAAAAAATATATATATATATATATATATATATATATTTTTTATTTTATTTTTTGGCCCCTGGGCCATGCAAAATCTCAGTCCTCTACCTCCCCTCCTTCCCCACTTTCCTCCTCTCCTTCAGTTATCACCTATTTTCCCTGTTATTCCCTTATTCTGAGGTATATTTTCGTGCTAACATTAGAAATCCGGTTGGAGGGTGTGGTCATCACTGATAGCAAGCGAATGCAAGAGAGAGAGAGAGAGTATCGATCGACTGTGTCTCAGTGGCCTTGGGGGAAATTGGCGGGAAAGCAGCTTGCCTCACCCATACATTATACAACTCGCGGGCTATATCTCCGATTTTGACCATCCAAACGCTGTTTTCACTCGTTTTATTGTTGTTTCAGGTTAATACCTTTATAATCAACCCATAATAGGCGCATATGGATAAGTATTAATGCTATTAATGGCACAATGAATATTTTAGTGACGGAAACACCTCAAATACGTCAGCACAGGGGGACGTTTCCAATTACCCCCATGCGCACTTCTTAGGTTAAGAGTCTCCCCGCAGTCCGCCGGGGGAACTCTTAAGAGTCTCCCCGCAGTTCCCGGGTTAAAAGTAAAAAGATGTTCTCTGCCCCAGTCAGAAATAATAGATCAGAAGATAGGCGTGCCATGGTCCTGTCACGTGAGTTTTGGAGTGATCTCACGCTGGGTCGATGTAATAAATTAGTTGAACAGCGTAAGATATAGTCATCAGCATATAAGTGGATAGGACTAGAGGTACAGTTGAGAAGATCATTAATGAATATTCGAAAGATAATTGAGACAGGACAGTACCCTCAGGAACACCGGAGTTGACATGTTTAGGAATTGAGCGATGACCATCCACAGCTAGAGCTATGGAGTGGTCAGCAAGGAAATTAGAAACAAAGCCACAGAGAGAGGGATAGAAACCGAAGGAGGGTAGTTTGGAATTAAAGATTTTTGCCAGACTATTTTGAAGGCTTTCGATATGTCTAGCACAATAGAAAACGTGTCACCGAGTCCCAAAAGGAGGATGGCCAATATTAAGTAAGATAAGAAGATCACCAGTAGAGCGGCCCTTAACTAATAAACTGTGAAGCTATGGTAGTTCAACCCTCCGCCAAGCGCCCAAGCGAAGGTATTTGGTTCTGTTTTGATGAAAATCGTCATATTATCATATATACAATTATTACTTATCCATATGCACCTATTTTGCTTATGTTATGAACATATGAAATTTTAAGAGCAATAAAAGAAGTGGGAATAGCATTTGGGGGTGAAAAAGACGTATTATTGCCGCAAGGTCGTATCATGAGGCGAGAGCTGGGGGGACGTATATCCTCCCTCTCTGAGATGTAGAGCGACACTGAGGCCTTGCACTAGAAGTCTCTCTGTTGCATGTTGCAAGGATCTCTAGCTGCCTCGCTCGTGTTACAGATACCGGGTGAGGGAAATTTGCGCCAAAAATTACCCGATAAAAGGGGGAATAAGAGGAAAAATAGCTGATAATTGAGGAGGGGGGAGGAAGGGGGAAGGGGACACATATATAGGAGTGGTAGCAAGTAATGGAGAGGAATTATCTCACCTAATCACAAATTGCTTTGTTTTGAGTGCCACTGGGGTGTTTTAGATTTTTTGTTTTATGCTCTGGATCTATTGAGGAAGGTGGCAGTGCACCAGAAAAACCTATATTGAGGATGGTCACCATTTATGGGTTAAGGAAACCATACTAGCGATATGAAAGTAGATTATGGGGAGATCATTGCTTAAGAAATGTTGAATTAAGAATAGTTTCAAAAAAAATTGATATGCAACACACAAAAACAAGAAATGAGAGCAATTGGACGATAGATGGTGGATTGAGAGAGGTTACCCTTCTTTGGGACAGGTTGAATGAGAGCAAACTTCAGAAAAGAAGGAAAGTTAGAGGAAAGACAATGACGAAAGAGTTTGCCTAGGCAGGGAGTCAGCACGGAATAACAGTTTTTTTAGTACAACAGGGAGAACACCATCCGGTCCTTACGCCTTCTTAGTATTAAGCCCAGAGAGGGCAAAAATTACATCCTTAGAAGATAATATGATGTTGGGCATAAGTAAGTAAGAGGTGGAGATGGAGCAGTAACGGGTGCATAGGTTAGTTAAGCTTATCTAGTGTGATGTCACTGACGAGTATAATATAACTATATATAAAACTGAATCGCATTTTTCTTTCATTATAGTCTTTGAATTGTACTGTATGTATGTCCACAAACTTTTATTATGCAAATAATTTAGGACAAACAATATTACTTGACAAAAAATGCAATTTAGTTGGAGGAGACCTCTTATATTATTAATTTCATTATGCCCTATATATTAAAATGTAGCATTGTGAAGTGACACTCTCTCCCGTCATCAAATTGTTTGCTTCAATAATCCTTATTCCATCAATCAATCAAATACAAAGTGAAAAGCAGGTAAATTTCGGTAATCTAATATGTTGCATTTGAAACTCTGCAAGAATGACAAGCTTCAGTCGTACTATTGGTCGAATCTAAATATTGACGCTCTTAATTATAATTTTATTAAGTAAGATGATAACTGAACTGCAATAGCGCAATTGTGTTCCTACATAACATAACTCATCGATTCAATGCACTGGCGAGGCGAATCTTGATGTAAGTGTGTACTATACTAAATTTGGATACGAGCCATTACAAATATAACCACAGGTCGTTGTACGAAAACGGTAACAGTGATAAACATGAGATTTGTGGTATGTTATTAAAAAATCAAATTATATTTCAATTCATACCTTTTGCTGCATTCGTATGTAAACGATATTTAGTCCTTGCATTCCTCAGTACAACTATTCTTTAACCCGGGAACTGCGGGGAGACTCTTAAGAGTTCCCCCGGCGGACTGCGGGGAGACTCTTAAGAGTGAGTGAAAAAAAAAATCAACTTTTGACATCGAAAAATATATATATATATATATTTTTATTTTTTTATTTTTTTATTTTTGTTTGGCCCCTGGGCCATGCAAAATCTCAGTCCTCTACCTCCCCTCCTTCCCCACTTTCCTCCTCTCCTTCAGTTATCACCTATTTTCCCTGTTATTCCCTTATTCTGAGGTATATTTTCGTGCTAACATTAGCGAGTTGCAAGCAGGGTGTTGTCATCACTGATGGCAAGCGAGTGCAAGAGAGAGAGAGAGAGTATCGATCGACTGTGTCTCAGTGGCCTTGGGGGAAATTGGCGGGAAAGCAGCTTGCCTCACCCATACATTATACAACTCGCGGGCTATATCTCCGATTTTGACCATCCAAACGCTGTTTTCACTTGTTTTATTGTTGTTTCAGGTTAATACCTTTATAATCAACCCATAATAGGCGCATATGGATAAGTATTAACCCTCTCACATCCTGACGCAATTTTTGAGCCTATTAGGGATACTTTAAAGCCTTTGTTACTGTCAGGGGTATCTATAAACCTTTAGTTTGTTTACTTCAACCTCTGCAGTTGTCTTTGAGTTAGTTGTGGGCAAAAAACTAATTTTGGAGAGGTAATTATAACAGTGAGAGTAATCTATTTCTTATTGCTAATCTGGCAACCTCTGCATCCTATGGTCATGAGAGGGTTAATGCTATTAACCCTTTCACGCATTTATGACGCAGAGGTTGCCAGATTAGCAATAAGAAATAGAGTTCTCTCACTCTTATAATTTCCTCTCCAAAATTAGTTTTCTGCCCACAGCTAACTCAAAGAAAACTGCAGAGGTTGAAGTAACTAAATTAAAGGTTTCTAAATACCCCTGATGGTAACAAAGGCTTTAAAGTATCCCCAATAGGCTCACAATCGCGTCATATGTCGGAAAGAGTTAATGGTACAATGAATATTTTAGTGACGGAAACACCTCAAATACATGCGCACAGGGAGAGGTGTCTAATTACCCCCATGCGCACTTCAGAGGTTAATGTGAATCATGTATTTAAATTCCGAATAGTTTCATGATAGCCATAATCATAGTATTAAAGGTAAGGGAAATATTATATTTGCAATTAAATTTGCTCACAGCATGTGTTATCAGAAAATCAGTTACACAAGTGCCTTATAAAACGTAAAATCCATGATTTGTTTTGTATGTAGTAGTGCCACGGAATCTAGATACCTTCAATTGTATTTGAAAAATCTCAAATTAACGCGTAATGTCTACCTCTGGCACTACAGGTAAGTAGAAAATCTTTAGAATTCAGAGAAAAGGAAGTCTGGAGTCAAGGCCCATACATTTCAACGCTTCCTGCATGGCGTCTACGCTAAAAATATAATCAGGCCCTTGAAACGGGCCTCAAGGTTTCCTAAGCAATGATTCATTCCATTTAGTGCAATATTTTGGTATATATACAAGAAATTGACAATGTTATTATCAGCTTTTGAATGCATTTAACTGTAGCATGAAAGTAAATATCCATTGACCGAATGTTTATTTTAGATAATGAACAGTATACTGTATGTATAATCACTGGCATTATATTAAAGTTATCAAAATTTTAATTTTATGTATATCGTTAAATGACATAATTAACCCTCTCACGCTCTTGACGCAATTTTGAGCCTATTGGGGATACTGTAAAGCCTTTGTTACCATCAGGGGTATTTAGAAACCTTTAGTTTAGTTACTTTAACTTCTGCAGTTGTCTTTGAGTTAGCTGTGGGCAGAAAACTAAGTTTGTAGAGGTAATTATAAGAGTGAGAGAACTCTATTTCTTATTGCTAATCTGGCAACCTCTGCGTTATATGGTCGTGAGAGGGTTAATATTATTCAAGCTGTTCAACTTTACTGTAATAACCGAATAACCAAAAACAATGCCACTTACTCTGAGCAAAACAGAAATGTCTCTTCATAAAATTAGTGTCCATCTCTGGTGCGAAAGACGTGCCAGTTTGGAGGACTGATCCACAGGGTTGTATTGCATGCAGTTTGCTGTAAGCCCAATATGGATTATTAGTGGTAAACAGAGACAGCCTAAAGTACAGAAAATATAGTAACACATTTATTTATCATTATAATTATCACCATTACTATTATTATTATTATTATTATTATTATTAGGGGTTCGACCCCTACGGGGAACCCCTATTGTAATCATTAAACCCGGTTATTCGTCCAAATTCTTCTTACACGCCGGTTTTGACGCAATAACTCCAGAACCACTTTTTGGATCGGGATCAAACTTTCACAAGAGGTGCGTTTTTGTATTGGGCAACTTTTGATATACTAAACATCCGGCATGGCGGCCAAACAGGTCCGTGGCAGCCGATTTCCCGAAAAACTTGACGCCTAAATACCGTCTCTCCCACTCATAGGAAACGATTGGGCTTTGGCATATGGACTCCACTACTAATGCTCCGCAAATGTTATAGATTAGGTTTTGCGTTTGCACGTGGTTTTTTTCCGGCAATCTTGAAAAAAACTCGAATTCCACTTAAAATTCCACATCTTGAAAACTACACCAATGATCAAAGCCATGCTTGCGTAGTTGGGTGAGGCTCGCGATTCCGAACGTTTTGATACCAAAAGAATATAAATGGGTGGAATAGTTTGGCCGCAGCATTGAAAACTGTCTATTCTTAACCCGGGAGCTGCGGGGAGACTCATAAGAGTTCCCCCGGCGGACTGCGGGAAGACTCTCCTGAGTAAGTAAAACTAAAAATCAACTTTTTACATCAAAAAAAAAAATATATATATTTTTATTTTTTTATTTTTTTATTTTTTTTTGGCCCCTGGGCCATGCAAAATCTCAGTCCTCTACCTCCCCTCCTTCCCCACTTTCCTCCTATTCCTCAGTTATCACCTATTTTCCCTATTATTCCCTTATTCTGAGGTATATTTTCGTGCTAACATTAGCGAGTTGCAAGCAGGGTGTTGTCATCACTGATGGCCATCGAGTGCAAGAGAGAGAGAGAGAGTATCGATCGACTGTGTCGCAGTGGCCTTGGGGAAAATGGGCGGGAAGGTAGCTTGCCTCACCCATACATTATACAACTCGCGGGCTATATCTCCGATTTTGACCATCCAAACGCTGTTTTCACTCGTTTTATTGTTGTTTCAGGTTAATACCTTTATAATCAACCCATAATAGGTGCATATGGATAATTATTAATGCTATTAATGGTACAATGAATATTTTAGTGACGAAAAACCTCAAATACGTCAGCACAGGGGGAAGTTTTCATTTACCCCCGTGCGCACTTCAGAGGTTAAATGACTTTAAAACCGTATTCGCTACCCACACAAAGTTTACCGTCTACAGTCTATAAGGCTTCCACGCAACCCTCAGTTTTGCTTAATAACATAGTCGATTTAATATTCAGATCTATTATTTTTTTGTTATTTAACTCTCTCAAAACAGTTTGAGTCCCTACGAATTCCAGCAATTATTTAGCCAACCTACCTATACATACCTACCCGACCAAATAATAATTCAAATTTATTTTTGGTGAATAGCAGAGTATTGGCTAGGGTTTTTAACAATTCCTCCCTTTGCCAAATGCTTTGTTTAATAACAATGATATGGACCTTCAGAGTTTGACAATTGCCCGTGTGACAGCCTTCACCAAGGTGTAAAAGAGCAGAGCCCACTCAATGTAATAAATCTGTTCTACAGCGACGGTGGTGCCTCTAGAGGCCAATAGGTGATAACATGTTGATCAAGCCATTTGTTTCCCTCTTGATATTGTTTATACAAACTAAGATGATACTCTGCTGAAGACCACTTGCATGTATATAGTGTGTGAATGTACGAACAATAAGGAATTCTGAAGAATAAAACGCCTCCTCCCCATTCAGTTAATGCTGATCCAGTACCGATTTAAAGGTCAGCCCTGTGGATCTGCACGGTCTGCGGGCGGGTTCAAAAGAAGAAGAAGAAGAAGAGGCAGATTTTGTTTATACCTATGAGCCGCTTGGCGGCGTTGTGTATCGGGGAAATACACCTAAGCCTATTGAAGAGGATAATCCTTTCCTAATGCTCCTTTCCTTGCCTTGACCCTGCTATTACAAACTTTATGCTGACATAAACCTTATCTGCCCATAATAATTATGATTTAGGCTTTCAATCCTAATCGACCATCCTACACATAACTCATTGCCATAACTTAATATAACTAGTTTGGACAAGTGTAGCTAAAATTCTCAGTGCATTTTGTGTTACCACCACTGATAAGCCATTGGGCTTTTGGCAGAAAATGCCAAAAATTATCAGTGATATCTGAGACATGTTTACATACAGTGTTCTCATCGTCCAGCATATTACTGCTTCATATTCATCAGCCAACTTAAAATAGCCCTATATAATATTTAATTATCACTAGAACAATACACTATACCATGTAGGAAGTCTTCTGGAGAAATAGGGCAAATTTAGACAAAAATGCAAGATAAACTAAATCACAAATGTATGCTAGAATAGCATTGACAAATCGCTAGATAGTCACCAGACACTAAAAACTTGTATGTCACTAGAAAACATATGTTGAAGTATCTAGAATAATCTTTAACAATCGAAATATCTCTCCAATTCCTTAAAATAGGGAAACTAACTTGAATATCGCTAGAATTCATCACATCTTGATGTCGCTAGATGGAAGTGATGTAAGTGATTCGCTGGATTTAGCGGTAGCAGCTACATTGGCAACATCTTACCAAGAACCTTCATTCCGTTATAATGAACAAGGTCAGATTTCGAAACTATTACAATTATTTCAAAGTTCAGAGATCATCAGATTGATTTGGAAGTCGAAGTACACAATTTCAGTTCCATTAGTGTAACAAACATTTACATAATAAATTATAATATGCTACTTAGAGGGTTTAATAAAGAAGGATTACTTTCCCGATATCGTATAAGCGTACGCAAGCTGTTGTTCTTTTGTTTTGTTTTAAGAACGTCAACAAACGCTTCGTATATATGGGGTTCTTAGTTATACATTAGAACATATTTATAGTTTGCACACTCTTATAAGTATAAACACTTACTTGTTAAAGAGGAAATACACAAAAGCCCAATTTAGAATGATCGTGAATATCTTTATTTTGGCGTATGTTTGGGCTAATTTAAGACTACATTTAGATTGATAGAATTTGTTAACACTCGCCAATGAAATATGATGACTTGCTTACAGATATATACTTAACCCGGCAAGCGCGATAGGCCTCACGGAAGGCTTCCTATAGGGAACGCGATAGGCCTCACGGAAGCAGGACCATAAAAAAAGCTTTCCAAAAAAAAAAAGGGCCTATCAAAAAAAAGGAATTTGTCTCTAGGTGAGATAATTCCCCTCCAGTACTCATCCATGTAAATCTCACCCACCCCCCTCCCCTCCTTATTCCCCCCTCCCTCCCCTCCTCAATTATCACCTATTTTCCCTCTTATTATCATCATTTATCAGTTATTTTTCTCTCCCGCGATAATGTAGCACAAGTGGGTTGCAGAAAAGATCGATATGTAACACCCAGACACCAGCCCACACCGCCCCGCTTGTCTCAGTTACCTCACAGACAGCGAGAGAGGAGGGTTGACTGTAGCTCTCTCTCGCCTGACATTACGACCGGGTGGCCAATATCTTCGTTTTTCACCACCCAAATGCTTTTCCCACTTATTTTAGCACTCTTGAAGGTTCATATATACATCATATATGTAAAATAAAAGCATACCGAAAACAAATAATGGTCTATATTGTAAATATAACGAATTCTGTCAGAATCCAAGGCTAGAAATACACAAATAACTACCCTAGCCCCTAGGTCTATTTAGCGCTTACCGGGTTAAAGCCCGAATGAATCGGCTTGACTTTAACCAGTTGTTTACTTACTCAACCCTGTGGAGGAGCAGGGTTGAGTTGGTTTCATATTGGACACCCTTTTATGGCATTTGGGTGTGAAATACGACACCATTTCCAGTCTATCGGAGATAATGATGGTAAAGGAAAATGCGGTAATAGTCTATACAGTAAAACAAATTTGGGTTGGAGTCCCTTTGCGTGTGTAGTTAGCGAGAGAGGGAGTGACTGTATCGCTAGATTCCTTTCTCAAAAGCCGCTAGAATATCGTCTCGATATTGAATAAATGCAAACCATCTCTAGAATGATGCCACAACTCTGATTTTTTTGTTTTTGGTTTGTTTTGCATGTTTTACAATGTATAATGGTTCTAGATATTTATAGAGTATCCCTGGGAGTTATGGGAAAATGGTAGCTAAATTGAAGTATGTAGCGTTTTAAGATGTAGCGCTAAAGTAGCTCTATTGGCAACACTGACTTACATATTTATCGCTTTCGTGTCTTTGAATATTTCATATATACTTCACTATTGGATGTAATCATACACATACAGCTTATCTTATTAAACTCAGAGATTCCTCATTCGAAGTATATCCAAATATGATGTATGTATTTGAGCTTTGTGATACAAACCTATATATATTTTATGAAAATACGTAATTGAACCTGCGCAGCTTTGTTTGTTTACCAGCTCGGGCCAAGACAAGACTACCCCACCTCTTCGCAAACCCCTTCGAGATATAAGACATTTTTGTCTTGCATTCTTATTGTGTATTACAAAGCAATGCTATAAGATGCCTATTTGTGTCGTTATCAACACTATTAGATTATTAGTATCCCCTTGAGGATAACATTCAAGACCTCTGTCGCCGCCTTATTAGAAATAATTTATTAGGGAAAATAGGGACCAATAGACTCGCCATATTTTTCTCATTATAGTCCGCATGGAGGAATTTCGTTATCGACACTTGAAAAAACCCGATTAGGCCTACACCGAAAAATAACACGAAAATAATGTCCCGAACGTAAACAAAGCATTGCACCCAATGAATCCTTCGACCTGGGTCCTCTTCTTCTTGTTTTGAAAGATGCGGTGAGTGCGATTCACCCAATAAATGGCTTAAACGTTACTCACAAAAACTATATTATATTATATTAGGTTAGGTTAGGTTAGATTAATCTAATCTAATATAATATTTGTACATTTTGGAAGCGTGCATGGCCTCCCCACAATTTTCCTTACCTACTGTAAAAGCGCGATTCACCCAATAAATGGCGCCATTTGACGGAGTATCTTCAGATTAATGAATAATGGGTAAGTTAATGCAAATCCTCCACTCAAACCATGATAAACAACAATTAAACACTATATTCCCTGGAAAAAAATATAAAGAAACTTGGTAAATAAGGCGGCTCTAGCTGTCTTGAATGTTACCTTTCGTGGTATGTGTGATGCCAATGATGCCAGATCCAAGTCTTTAGACATTGGCTAGTTTATACCTTTCATTACTGCAGTTAAGCACAAACTTATTTAACAATGAAAACTAATGTATGAGGAGGGCTGGGTATTAGTATGTTGTGAAATAGCTTAAATTAGGTTATACTAAGTTTCATTAGGTTATTAGGCCTATGAGAAAACAGGCCTAGGCCTAGCTTTTATTTCACTGCTCAACATATTTGTTTTTGTTTTTGGTGTTGAGCTCTGCATATATTCAGGTAGGCTTGGGTTTTAGTAAAATTGCATTAAGCTAGGCTGCATATTTTTTACTTCTATTGGAAAGCACAGGCCTACACATGCTAAAGAATTTAGCCTAGCCTACCACAATTTAGCCTAACCTAGACTGAAAAACAAAACAAAATTGGCTAATTGCAGTTTTGGTAAGAGTTGTAGTTATGGGCATACCAAAAGCTTTGTATATATAGCCAAGTCGCACGCTTGCAGTATTGGAGGGAGCAAATCTGTCAAGGAATAGCCTAGATGTGGAAATTTACAGCCACTTTGCTCTAGCTCTTTTTGAGATACAGAGGTTAGAGGTCGTTGGATACAATAATATGTTGAGGGAGGTCAATCACCCCCCATGACATATTGTCATCATCATATATATTGCCAGCAGGGGGCAAATAGCCTAGGCCTAGCCTAACTAAAAAAAAAAAACGCCGTCAAACTAGACGCGAACTTATATTAACTAGCCTACGGCGATCGACCATCGCCCGCACCGGCCGTCCCCCGGTTATTGTTGAGGTCCTGAGGAATCGTATGACTTCGACGAGCTCTTCCCTCCGCAGTCTCCGCATCCCATGGATCGTCGTACGGTACCTCTTCCCCTCCACATCCTACATCTGGTCGTCCTACATATGTCTCTAAGCCTCGCCTCGTCCCGTCACTGAGCATGTGGATGGGCGTCCCTTTCTGGCTTCAAAGGTGGATTCCTTCCGACAGCTCCTACTGGATTGTCTGGGATTGGTTGATAAGGGCAGTAGCGCACCTCGCTTCAAGACATTGCTCTGGCCCTAGTACCGCAGTTTGTAGGTCTCTGGTTCGCCACCTGATGACCTGCTATTGGGTTGTTGCCTTTACAGTTTTATTTTTCTACGAATGACCTAGAGTGAAAGTGCCACGGTGGTGAATTTTAACCTTAACTATAAACTAATTTAATTGACATAGGATCTCCGCGACTACGGTAGGGCCGAAGCGGGCGAGTATTCGCCTGAGGTTGCACTTAACCCCCAAGACAAGACAAGACAAAATTCTAGTGCTGGTTTTACTCAGATTTTGTGAGTTTTAATTTAGCCTAGCCTAGGCCTAAGAGTTCAGAAAATTTGTAAAATGCACCCCATACTAGCCTACTCATAGCCTAATAGGCCTAGTGATTCTTTTTCGGCAGACCACCCACAAATTTTCATATAACCTAGGCCTAGGCTAGCCTAAGTTCTGGAATGCATGTTGGAGTAGCCTTCCTATAAACTGTAGGCTCGGTTACTTCCTTTTAATTTAAGTTTGATTCTTTGGAAAAATCTATTAGGCCTAGACCAGGGCAGAAAAGTAACATTTAAAATTACGTGTAAAAAGTCGTCCATAAACGGCGGGCCGCTATGTTATTGTATTTTGTGAGCTTATTTCGTCTGTTGATTGACTTTCTCCTTAATTGGGTCCCCTATGAATTAGCACAGATGATGATGACATACCGTACCGGTACATCATAATACGTGACGGGCCGACGTGAGGGGGCAGAGCCGCAGAGACCCCCTCAACATATTTTGTGTCCCACAGTAACTTTTATTGGGATGGATGTAGTTACCGGGTGTACGGTCGTCATGTTTACATAGGGCGATCGCCGCGGTTAACTTCGCATCTATTTTGACGGCGATTTTTTCGGTTATTTGCCCCCTGCTGGCAATATATGTGATGATGACAATATGTCATGGGGGGGGGTGAGGGGGGGCAAAGCCCCCCCCCTCAACTTATTATTGTATCCAATGGCATTCAAAATAGACGGGAACATGATTGCAAAGGTCCGATGCCTCCCCAGCCGCCGCCGCCGCCATGTTTACATTTGTCGATCACCGTTCTTAAGTGCGCGTCGATTTTGCCGGCGATTATTTTGGTAATTTGCCCCCTGCTGGCAATATATATGATGATGACAATATGTCATGGGGGGATGAGGGGGGCAAAGCCCCCCCTCAACATATTATTGTATCCAAAGGCTGTCAAAATAGACGGGAACATGATGGCAAAGGTCCGACGCCACTACGCGTAGTGTAAACAAGGCTGGCGGTACGCCCGCTCTTAACATTCTTGCCATTTTATTATATAGGCTAGGGTGTACAATCCAAAACTTGGCTCGGGTATTTTCTTAAGTTGAAAAACAAGAAAATTCAAGCCAATTTTTGCGGTAGTTAAAACTGATGTCAATTAAATTAGCCGTAAATTATTAGTAAAACTACCACCAATTTTACCATGGGTTTTCATTTTGGTTTTAGGTAGTTTTCAGCATCATGCAGTAGCCTAATTGAAAAGGAAAAGATGTAGTATCCGGGTGTAAGGTCGTCATGTTTAGGCTACATAGGTCGATCGTTCGCGGTTAAGTTAATTTTGATGGCTATCTTTTCTGTTATTTGACCTCTGCTGACAATATAGCCTATATGATGATAAGTCATGGGGGGGGGGGGAGGTAAAACCCCCTCAACCTATATATTATTTTATCCCACACCCACGGCAGTCAAAATAGACGGGAACATGATCGCTACCATCTGCGTAGTGTAAACAAGGCACCCGGTAACTACATTCTTGCCGTTGAAATTAGTTACAATACCGGTACCTGGAAAATTATATTTCCCCATCATCCAACCATCTTAACCTCTGAAGTGCGCACGGGGGTAAATGAAAACCTCCCCCTGTGCTGACGTATTTGAGGTTTTTCGTCACTAAAATATTCATTGTACCATTAATAGCATTAATAATTATCCATATGCGCCTATTATGGGTTGATTATAAAGGTATTAACCTGAAACAACAATAAAACGAGTGAAAACAGCGTTTGGATGGTCAAAATCGGAGATATAGCCCGCGAGTTGTATAATCTATGGGTGAGGCAAACTCCTTTCCCGCCAATTTCCCCCAAGGCCACTGAGACACAGTCGATCGATACTCTCTCTCTCTCTCTTGCACTCGATGGCCATCAGTGATGACAACACCCTGCTTGCAACTCGCTAATGTTAGCACGAAAATATACCTCAGAATAAGGGAATAATAGGGAAAATAGGTGATAACTGAGGAATAGGAGGAAAGTGGGGAAGGAGGGGAGGTAGAGGACTGAGATTTTGCATGGCCCAGGGGCCAAAAAAAAAAAAAAAAATAAAAAAAAAAAAAAAATAAAAAAAAAAAAAAAAATTCGATGTAAAAAGTTGATTTTTAGTTTTACTTACTCCAGAGAGTCTTCCCGCAGTCCGCCGGCCGAACTCTAAAGAGTCTTCCCGCAGTTCCCGGGTTAAGAAACTCAGTTGTACCGGGATGTCTTTTTCAGAGCAAAACAAAATTAAATAACAATTTGTAATTATATGTTTGGTAGTTAGAACTGTGAAGTTCACTTTATCTTGCTTTGATTGAATATATTTAACCTAGTTAAGAGTTGGGATACCCCCAAAATGGGGATTGGGCCTGAGCATATAGATAGAAGAGTTGGGATACATCATGATAGTTACAGAGCATCAGAAAATTTGCAAAATGCACCCCATACTACACAAAAGCTCATACTATACTATACATAGCTAAGCATAGCTAGGCATATAATATTAATAGAAATATGTGCAGTAGCCTAATAATAATAATAATAGGCCTAGGCCTAGTGGTCCTTTTACGGTACAGTATTAGGTAGCATGTTTCACATGCTTGCACCCAGTCAGGGAACATCCTGACGACGTATACAGACTAAACACACATAACAAAGCCACTCCAACACCTTCCTCTCTCTCCAACACCCCTTCTCCCCTCTCACCACTCTTCTCTGAGCTAGTGCCTGTATAGAATCGTAAGATTCAGAGTCGTAAAGATTCCAGGACGAGCTCAATAACGGCGGATCCCCAGATTGGCCGTGGTGATTGCACCTAAACACCTACAAAAGTTACAAAAAGTTACAAAAAAAGATCACCCACCAATTTTCATATAAGTTCTGGAATGCATGTTGGAATAGGCTACCTATAAACTGTACTTCCTTTTAAAGTAAGTTTGATCCTTTGGAAAAATCTATTACAGTAGACTAGGCTAGGCTGTACAATCCAAAACTTGGCTCGAGTATTTTCATTTTGGTGTTCCCTTCTTAACCTCTGAAGTGCGCATGGGGGTAATTGGAAACGTCCCCTGTGCTGACGTATTTGAGGTGTTTCCGTCACTAAAATATTAATTGTGCCATTAATAGCATTAATACTTATCCATATGCGCCTATTATGGGTTGATTATAAAGGTATTAACCTGAAACAACAATAAAACGAGTGAAAACAGCGTTTGGATGGTCAAAATCGGAGATATAGCCCGCGAGTTGTATAATGTATGGGTGAGGCAAGCTACTTTCCCGCCAATTTCCCCCAAGGCCACTGAGACACAGTCGATCGATACTCTCTCTCTCTCTCTCTTGCACTTGCTTGCCATCAGTGATGACAACACCCTGCTTGCAATGTTAGCACGAAAATATACCTCAGAATAAGGGAATAACAGGGAAAATAGGTGATAACTGAAGGAGAGGAGGAAAGTGGGGAAGGAGGGGAGGTAGAGGACTGAGATTTTGCATGGCCAGGGGCCAAAAAAAAATAAAAAAATAAAAAAATAAAAATAAAAAATACATTTTTTTTCCGATGTCAAAAGTTGATTTTTTTTTCACTCACTCATAAGAGTCTCCCCGCAGTCCGCCGGGGGAAACTCTTAAGAGTCTCCCAGCAGTTCCCGGGTTAAGATGAAAAACAAGAAAACCTGAGCCAATTATTGGGAAGGATGTAGTAGGCTATCCGGGCGTACGGTCATCATGTTCGATCGATCTTGGTTAAGTTTGTTTATTTGACGGCTATTTTTTCTGTTATTTGCCCCTTGCTAGCAATATCTATGATGATGACAATAAGTCCTGAGGGGATGAGGGTGGGCAAAGCCTCCCCTCATCCTATTATTGTATCCCACGGCAGTCAAAAATAGACGGGAACATGATTGTGAGCGTCCAACGCCGCCGCCGCCGCTCCGCATAATGTAAACAAGGCGGGCGCCCGAATAGGGTAGAATGTAGAGTTTGTGCGTACTGCCAGCCTTGTTTACACTACGCGGAGCGGCGACGAACGCTTACCATCATGTTCCTGTCTATTTTGACTGCCTTTGGATACAATAATATGTTGAGGGGGGGCTTTGCCCCCCTCACCCCCCATGACATATTGTCATCATAATATACTGTATATTGCCAGCAGGGGGAAAATAACCGAAAAAAATCGCCGTCAAAATAGACGCAAACTTAACCCACGGCGATCGACATATGTAAACATAACGGCGGCGGCGGCGGACGCTTGCTATCATGTTAAAAAAACCTGGGTGTGTAAGTATAATACTGTCCACATGGAGCAGGTACTTCATGTGACAAACCAGTGAGTAAAATAGAAATAATCAGTCAAGATAGTGCGGATATAGTGATGTGTAATAGTAGTATCGATACCACTACACATGTAAACTGATAGTAAAGATGAGAATACTGATAGAGTAGAATTTCCGTCGTAGAGCTAGTAATTCAACAGGAAATAATAAGTTAGCTAAACACAATAGAAAAATTAGTTGCAAATAAAAGTAATAGGTTGAGGGTATATTATACAAATTGTATGAGTTTATGTAACAAAATGAACGAACTTAGAGCACTCGTTAGCACAGAAAATATAGACATAATAGCGCTAACTGAAACATGGATTAATACAGAATCTAGGCATTTTTTAGCAGAATTTGATTTTCCAGAATATAGTTTGTTTAAATATGACCGAACAAGTAAGAGGGGCGGGGGTATAGCAGTGTTTGTCAGGAGTACATTAAAAAGATGTATTAAATCAGGTATTAGACTAAATAATGATAATGAAAGTGTTTGGGTAGAGGTTAACGAAGGTAGTGAGACCATAGTTATTGGAGTTATATATAGACCGCCTAATATGAGTAGAAATGGCGGAACATCGTTATGGGAGGAAATTAAAATAGCATCAAGGTTTAGCAATGTGTGCATTAT
>JBAKBP010037452.1:0-17296 GCA_037953745.1 Lithodes maja | reverse complement strand
AATGGGGGTTGAAGGCAAAATATTTAGCTTAGCAATTTTTGTAGGGTTCAACAGTGTTGTAGACAATTCCATAAGCTTACTACTCGGCTGAAAAAGAAACGTTTTGCTTCATGGGAGTGAACGGTCGTACGGATGATTTAACAGCCATTCATTCTGGTAAAATTTGAATAATGGAATGTGAAGTATTTGTTTGCATCTATATTGTCGATACCTCTGATTATTATAAATACTCGAAGTTTGCGCTTAGTCAAGCTGAAAAGGTTGAATTCTTCTTGATGTTCTTTATATGGCTTATTTCTTAGTTTGGGATTTTTTTTTTTTTTTCGCTGTACTCTTTCAAGTTTTTATATACTTTTGACAGCAAGGAAACCAATATTGAACACAATATTCTTGATAAGGTCGAACCAATGAAATACATATTAGGTCCTTTGTTGTTTGTTATATCCATAAATTACCTTGATTTAGGTATAACTAGTAGGATAAGTAAAATTGCAGACGATACCAAAATGGGGAAAAAATTGATTCAGATAGAGATATAGAGTGCCTCCAAAGGGATCTAGATACCTTACACGAATGGTCAGTAAATTGGAGGATGAAGTTTAACATTGACAAATGCAAGGTATTAAAGATAGGGAAGATGCATACAAATGTTAAATATAAACTAGCTATTATGGAATTAGAAAACTCAGACTGTGAGAAAGATCTAGGTGTGTTTGTTAGCAATGATTTGAAGCCTAGAAAACAGTGTATAAGCGTTCGTAACAAGGCAAACAAGATTCTCGGGTTCATCTCTAGGAGTGTGAGTAACAACACTGCTGATGTTATCTTAAAACTTTACTTGTCATTAGTGAGACCCCATATGGATTATGCTGTTCAATTTTGGAGTCCTTATTACAGAATGGACATAGCTTCATTGGATAGAGTACAACGTAGAATGGCAAAAATTATCCATAATATTAGAAATCGTCTGTATGAAGAAAGGTTGAAGAAATTAGTCTTACATTCGTTAGAGAGACGCAGAGTTAGAGGGGATATGATGGAGGTATTCAAGTGGGTTAGTGTGATTAATAAAGGGGACATGAACAATGTACTAAAGTTCGGTGATAGCGAAAGAACTCGAACAAATGGTTTCAAATTAGATAAATTTCGTTTCAGAAAAGATATAGGCAAATATTGGTTTGGTAACAGAGTTGTAGATAGGTGGAATAGGCTACCAAGTGCTCTATAGTGGGATCAAGAACGATAAAGAGCTTTAAGATAAAATTAGATAGGCATATGGACGAGATGGGTTGGGTGTGAGGGTAATATGTCAGGTGTGGGCCAATCGGCGTTCTGCAGACCCCCGTTTTCTGACCTCTGACCGTTTTGGTGAGGTCAGTCCTAATGGTGTTAGTGAGCTGGGCTTATAATTAGTCCTTATAATTAGGGTTAAAGGTGAGAGGGATCTGCCTTGTGTGGGCCAATCGGCTTTCTGCAGACTCCCATTTTCTTATGTTTTTATAACATAATTTTATGTTTTTTATTTGAAAAACCTACCAATGAATCCAACAATTTCCTTTGCTTTCGTTACTACTTCAGCACATTGTTGGATTGACTTTATTTTATTTGTGATTTTTACTCCTCATTCACTTTCTTTATCAACACTTTAGATTTATATACCGCCCATAAAATAATTTGCCTTATTGTTCCTATTACCTATGTGGAATAGTTTACATCATAAGACTTTACAGACTATTCAAAACAAAGCCCTAAAGATCATTACAGGCTGCACAGCTACTGCACCCACAGATCACCTACATCAAGAAACCAAAATCCTTAAAGTCAAAGACCATCTGGACATGAGAGGCACTCAATTCATGGCAGCAGCCTCCACGAACCAGGACCACCCTCTAAACTACATGGCAACACACCCACAGACACCAAGAAATATCAAAACAACACCCAGCACACGGTATCACACACAATTACGGTCCTCTCTCCCTCCCTGCCCACCCCGAACCAACTTCCAGAAGCACATCCATACTCATTACTCTCGCCGATCCATCCACTCACTCACAGACAACACGCAGCTGCAAGCACGACCTCCCGAAATCCATCCTTCTGAATCCTCCCTTCCTCGCGAGGACAGAGTCCACCTGGCCAGGCTGAGATGCGGACACCATCCAGCCCTCCTGAGCTATCAGAAGAGACTGGATGACTCCGTCGTCGACACCTGCCGGGATGTAACACAGCACCCCATACCATTAAACAAATCATAGAAGACTGCATTTCACACAACCACATACGCCAACAACACAATCTACACTCAATGAGAGCTCTGTGGGAAAGCCCGATCGTGACCATGGCCTTCCTCAGGGACTCGGGGCTGTTCGGCCAGCCAGCTTAGGGAACAACAACAACAACAACAACTTTACATTTATCGATATTGAAGCTCTTTGCCAGGTCTGAGCCTAGTTAGACAGTATATCTAAATAATTTTGGATGTAGTGTAACTGAGCTGGAGACGTTACCGTGCTTGGTATTTTTGCGTCATCTGCAAATTTTTAAATAGTACATGAGAGACCGTCATCAATGTAGTCTATATCAAGAAGAGGACAGCTCCCAGCACTGACACCTGTGGTACACCACTTGTGACATTAGTCCAATCTGATGATTTATCGTTTATTACTACTCGTTGCATTCGCCTAGTTAGCCAGTTTTCAATGCAGTGCAGCACCCTCCTTTGTATCTATCTATCTATCTATTGTAGAGTTCGCCACCTGCAAGTGGCACCGATGAGCGTGGCCCCCTTCAGTATTTTGTTTAAGGTTTAGTCCCCTAGACAGGTGGCCGACCAAGGCTGACGAGGTCTATCCACCAGTATTTATATAAGGTTGTCCATACATTGCCACGATCGAGTAACTACGACGGCGCCACAACCAACTATGAGTGGGTACAATCATGTTACGAGTGTCCATGAATGAATGCCCTGGGTGGCCTGACGAATATATGCTGCCAACCCTTGGCTACTCATAGCGAACACTTGGGTTCTTGGAGCACTTGCATGGTTATTCGGTGTACTTGCGTGGCACCTCTTGTACACTCGTGGTACTTGTGGTCACTCTGTATGCATGGTGCACTTGTTGCACACTCTTGTCAACTTGTACCTACTACTCATGGATACCTGTGTACACACCTCGCTCGGTCATGGTACACAAGATTGCGCACGCTTTCTAACACAGTTTGTCACGATCATGTGTGCCTACTCTTGGCCACTCTTGGGAAACTCATCAAAACTCGTGGATACTCTTCATGTTCATGACACCCACAGAGTCACTGCAAGTAGCAAGGAGTAGCTACGAGGAGCTATAATAGCTGCAAGTGAATGCCGATTGACCTACGTATGTGCTACAAGTTGCTACACCCCACCACAAAGCTGTGGTCAAATTTTAAGCATATCGATATTTTTCAATTAATTTGGCTAATCCCACTGAGTTCTTGTGACAGTACCACTACCATTCCGACCTCACTCTTACTAATGTTGACTATGTTGCTGTATCCTTCACTAGTCTAAACTCGCCGCTACTCGGGTTTTGACTCGTGAATATGTGAAAGCCCCTTTACAAATCTTATCTTGATTTTTTTGAGGACTCGTGGGGAGATATTATTCGGCCCAGAAATTATTAGCTTTAATTTTGTTGTTACTATTTAGTGCGTCTGTCTCTCTAATTTTGATGTTAATTAAAATGTCCAGATTATCTAAATGGAGTAGAATGTCATGAGGAATTGTATTCAGATCCTCTTTCGTAAAATCGAATGCAAACAAAGTCGTTTAGAGTGTTGATAATTTGAACTTTAGCATCAACATGAACATTGCATACATAGCTAGTGATCCAGCTTACGAAGTATTTACCTTTTTGCTTTTGATAAAACCCTAGAATTCACTGGGGTTTGCCTTGGTTTAATTTGCAATACGTTATTCTAGATTGTTCTTACTTTTCTTGCAGAGCTTTTTGCTCTAGTAGTGAGTCATGAGCGGTATTTTAGGCTGACAAACAGTCTTTAATTTCCTTTTTCCATCATTTGGTTGATCATTATGGATTGAACGCCATATTTATGTAGGTATGCAGCTTACTACAGCCTTATATGTATCTGTGACTGATTCCCATAATACAGTTTTATCTCCTTCGTGGTTCATGAAGCTCTTATCTGCTTTGTTAAGAATATCTCTTGAGTTTGTGAAAATTAGCTTGCTTAAAGTTTGGTGCTTTTTCGTGGCTCACGTAAATGTTATTGCAAACAATTTTAATGTTTAAAATAATATTACACACCACTCGGCAGTTGGGCTAGCGACCCTCCCCCGTGAACAAGAACAAGCTAGATTATCAACAGATTTGTCTCAGAATATGGAAGCACACAGAGGCAATTCATTCAGTGTATATATATATATATAATTATATATATATATATATATATATATATATATATATATATATATATATATATATATATATATATATATATATATATATATATATACTTCTACTTTGATTCTGAAAAACGTCGTTGCATAAATGACTAAAGATGAATGAATTCACACAATTCTGTTTACATTTTCCTGGGGCGTGATTTGCCAGACAATCAGTGACACCATTGCCTCTAGATCTTAATCTCCAGATTGTCTATGTTTGTACTTTTCTACGTATACTGCCACGGGATCCAGGTGGCGTTAGGTGTAATTGACATATAGCTAATTAAAGCTCACTCGATAAATTTGTCGAGGAATGGTCACAAAGCTAATTTCCTGTAGTTTTCATTTTTGCTTGTCGTAGTATGTCTTTTTTCTATGTATATTGTATAATTATCTATCTATCCATATATTTATCTATCTATGTATACCTATCTATATATATGTATCTAGTTATTTATCCGAATCACCTCGTTTGGACCAAGTGGTCTTTGTATATATGTAACTCTATGTAATCGTACCTGTCTATCTCTTCATCTATATTTGCATGTTTTTACGTAAAAGAATGTATACGGTATATATGGTATGCTCGAGTATGTATAGTATTTATCCATGTACTATATAATTATGCTTATGCATGTAATTATCGAACCAGAATATATGGAACCATGCATGCACTGTCTGTTAATATTGCAATAATTATTTAGGCAACACTCCTATATTTTTACACTGATATGTAGATACGATCTTAATGTATTACAAAAGTTCGGTCCTTGTGTTATCACACTTCGAAAATACGTGATAAAAATATTTCAATCCTGCGAATATTTATTTTATAAATCAACTGTATTAATCATACTTGTCTGAATTCAATGGCTATATAATTTAAAACCTTGAGAATATTATGCTTAAATAATATTTATTATACTTGCCTGACTTTTATGGTTTATGTAGGTGAAAGTAATTATGATAAATGTGTAATTATATATTTATGTTCAAGCTAATTAGAGTTGTTGATTGGAAGTAAATAATAATTGAATATTTCAATTACGCCGGTTAAGGCGAAAACCAGCCAATCATCTGCCAGTGTGACAGGAAATTAGCCAATCAGAAAACGGGCTAGGATGAAAGAGGCCATACGAGAGAGAGAGAGAGAGAGAGGGAGAGAGAGAGAGAGTAATTCTCCCACAGATAGATTTCCATATTGCACTGTCGAACTCAAACATTTTCCCACAGCCTTCGACAAACTATCAATAGGCATACACGATTATCATGACAGTCTTGAGCCTCTTTGTTTCACGACCTACATTTAACTTTTTTTTAATTGTAATTATATTAATTTGCCTTTGAAATATGCTAAATGAAGTTAACCCGAGAACGGCGAGAAGACTCTTAAGAGGTTTTGGTGGTGAAAGGCGACGAACCTCTACAAGGCCTAAGAAAAGCCTTTTAAAAGGCCACAATAGCACTTAAAACAAAGGAATATATGATAAAGTGAGATATTTCCTCTCCATTTCTCCTATCACTCCTCCACATGTGTCAAAAACCCCTCCTCCCCCCCCCTCCAATTATCACCTATTTGTCCTCTTATTCCCTTGTTTATCGGTTTATTTATTGCGCCAACATCTCCAAACCCAGTTCCAAGGTGTTCTCCTGCACATATCGAGTGCGTGGGGAGAGAAAGAAAGTGAGAGAGACTGTGAGAGAGGCCTCAGTCTGCCTCCTGGCCTCGGAGAGAGAGAGTATACGTCTTGTTTGACTCACACTTCATGACTGGAGGGTTGGCAATAATTCCTCTTTTTCACCCCCCCAAATACTATTCCCACTTGTTTTATTGCTGTTACATGTTAATATCTTCATATTAAACGTACAATAGGTGCATATGAATAAGTAGTAACGATATTTATCGTAAAATTACGATTTTAGGCGGGAATGAAGCCTAATATCGTCGCTTGGCGGTAGGGTGTGCACTACCAATAGCTCACGCTTCCCGGGCTAATAAATCAAATGCTTACCAAATTCAATTGATGGGACTCGTCAGCCTTGGCCGGCAACCTGTCTAGAGGAGCAAACCTTATACAAATCCGTACTGCTTACCTAAGGGTGAAGCAGGTTAGTGGATGGATTAGCCACACACCTGTGTAGAAAAATATTTCTAAAAAGATACATAGAAGGCCTTGGAGTTGGAAGGACCCTAAATTGATTGGTCAATCCTGTAAGTCCTTAAGTAAACTGGCATGGTTTGTCCCTCTTACACACAGGTCCGTTTGGGGGCATTTTGTGTATGGCCATCCTTATTAAGGGGAGTAAGGTGTCCGGCAATAGATAGATAGATAGATGTTTAGTTCAATTACTACATAGTTCAGCAGTATTTCAGTTGCATCATAGGCCAATTCTTTCTGCAGGAGACGACCTTTCAAACCGTTAACAATAAAACGCGATACAAATAGAATGAATCGTGTCATCTTAATTACATCTTTTGACATCTTCCAAAATTGATCAAACTAAAAGAGATGCAACTGGTAGGTAATTCAGTGATCCGAATTCATGGAACTGCCACAGGATACTCTCTTGTGCTCCAGGAGGTAGCTGGATAATGTTACAGAAGCTCTTCATGGGGAGACCTTATAGTAACAGAGATCAGCCAACCCCCGCCATATTGGAGTCACTGGTTTCATTAAGGGGGGATGGTTGGTTTTTATGGCTCCTCTTCTCCATTATGAGTAGCCACATTAGTTTTGGGATATTAAGGCGTTCGTTCCATTAGTTTGGCAATTCTAAGACCTTTCACCCCATTTATTTGTCAATATTTGAACCTTTCGTGCCTTTTAGATGTTGATATATTCCTGGCGAGCGAAAGCGAACCTGTAATTTTAGGAGGAATCGGCCTTCGTCCGTGACATTTTTCTACCGAAAAATGTACACATTTATCTTGAAGGGTGGGTCTAGGGGGTGTTTTTTTTTAAAGCTTTATGGAGGTCTAGCAAGGAAACTAGTAAATTAATAAATAAATAGATAAATAGACCAAATAAATACGCCCATTTTCCCCTAACCTCTCTTTACGATAGAATGTGTCAGATCAGATGAAGTATTGAGGGATAAGCCTTTACAACGGCACCGAGTATTTACATTATACTTTTCCTATTTTTCTGAAGCGTGTAGAGAGGGGAGAAGGGGTGTTGGAGAGAGAGGAAGCTGTTGGAGTGGCTTTGTTATGTGTTTTTAGTCTGTATACGTCGTCAGGATGTTCCCTGACTGGGTGCGAGCATGTGAAACCTGCTAGGACGTACTACCACACCCACTAAATGTCCGCCGTGGCAGGGATTCGATCCCGGGTATTGCAGATTCACACGTTAGCGTGCTCACCACTCGACCACCACGGCTCCACACCCACAATAATCTTTCGACAATACTGGTGCAGGGTAAATTGTTTGGTCTTTGTATATAATATTTACATAATACATAATTAAATTGTTTGGTCTTTGTATATAATATTTACATAATACATAATTAAATTGTTTGGTCTTTGTATATAATATTTACATAATACATAATTAAATTTTACCCTGTTGTTTGGTAATTGTGGTAAAGAAAATGGATTCCAAAAATAAAAAGATGACAATAGTTTGTTTTATTCCAGTTGATGGTAAATTGCTATCACGTCATCCTGATTACTCGGCTATTACCAAGATTTTGTAGCGAAGTATGTTGCTAATTGTGAAAACTTGGTGTTATTATGACGCAGAGACATAGTAATATCAAATTTTTCCATTAATAATCGAAACATCAGATGCTAAGAAATTCAATTTAGTATCGTCTGGACAAAAAAGCAGACTATAGTCAGTTTTGCTCCTGGATCTTAACTAGTCTGTTTATTCTAGGTTGGGCAGAAATCGTGCCCTATAACCTCTCATAACTAAAAAGGGACTAGGGTAATCGAGCTAATATTGCTACCACATAGGAAAATTTGGCTAGAGAATAGGTGTGGAAATTGACAGCTCATTTGCTTCAGCCCTTTTTGAGTTACACAGGTTAGAGGTTACGATTTCTGCCCAACCTAGAATGTACAGATTATAGGATTGTGTGGCTCGTCATTTTCCTCCACACATACTTATACACATTTACGAGTGGACAAGATCGATAAAGCTGATGGAGAAAGTCTGGAAATTGGTCCGACATCAGACGACCTAATTAAGTACCGAGAATATGTTTTTCAGATTTTTTTTTTTTTTTAGTTTTATCGTAAGTGGTTTGCTACAACTTGGACTTCAACCTATAGAATTGCTAAGATGAATTTATCGAAATATTTTATTTTATTTTTGTCTACCTATTTACCATATTGTTCCACTCTCCATCTACAGTATATTCCTCTAACATTAACCTCACTCATAACAAATCACTGCTTCCATGTAAAAACTACCTAATCTCAAGTGCTATGCTTTTATTCTGATGTTTTATTATTGAAGGTTGAGACTTGTTTTGCAATGTCTGCGATGTTTTTCTAGTTTACCACTTAGACCCCTTCAGGTTAAGAAATGCTTCCTAAATCCTTTTTTCAGACTAAACAAACAAACAGATGGGAATGGGAATAAACGTCTTTAACTCTTTCTGTACTAGATACGTCGTTTATATTTTATTCTAGTTATATCTAGACTTGTTTGCAGCTTAAGAAAGATATGTGGTAGTTAAAAGGGTTGATAGAGATAGATCAAAGCCTTATCATTGCTAATGATCCTTCCTGAACTGAATACAATTTATTAATTGTAGCCAGAATGAAATAAGAAAGGATGTCCATGGTACAGAAGGGGTTAAATCACCCAAGTATTGAGGTAAAACGTGAAATATGTAAATGAGTAGCTCAGACCTATATATACCGGTAAATGAGTAGCTCAGACCTATATATACCGGTAAATGAGTAGCTCAGACCTATATATACCGGTAAATGAGTAGCTCAGACCTATATATACCGGTAAATGAGTAGCTCAGACCTATATATACCGGTAAATGAGTAGCTCAGACCTATATATACCGGTAAATGAGTAGCTCAGACCTATATATACCGGTAAAGCTAGAGTCTCGGGGTAATTAGTAGAGTCACTGTGTTCCATGTTATTGATTATACTGTAGTTAAATCAGTATCAAAACAATTTCACCCCATCATAACTGAGTTTCGAATTATATAGTCCAATATATTATGTAGTTTAATTAATACAAAATTAAAGTATGTTTTCTTTAATTTGCTCCCTAGAACTCAATCAAGCTAAATAAACACCCTCAAGACCCCACTTTGAGATACATTTTTACATTTTTCGGTAGAAAAATGCCCCGGCCGAAGTCTGGTTCCTCCTAAATTGGTGGATCACAAAATAATATGCTTTCATTAAATTAATTGGAGGTGTTTGGTGTTGTGGTGAAATTAGTAAAAACATAGATTATAGGCTCGCTATCGTTTATCAGGAGAAAAATCGACACCTAAATGGCACGAAGGGTCTTAATATTGACAATGAAATGGGTTGAAAGGTTTTAAAATTGCCAAATTAATGGGGCGAACACCTTAAATTCTTAATGCTAATGGGGCTAAACAAGAGAATGAAGGAAAGAAGAGGGCCCAGAAAATCCATAAACCTCCCTGTTAATAACTCTACTGGAGACTCGGATGCCATCCGTCGTTGCCACAAACCATACAGCTAATGCAATTACACCTATCTCCATCTGGATCCCGTGGTGGTACTACGCAGAAAGGTACAGACTATGACATTTTGAAGATTACGGTCTAGAGGCAATGTTATCACTGATTGTCTGGCAATTCACGCCGCAGGCAAATGAAATCAAGATTGTGAAAATTCATTCATATTTAGCTACTCATTCTCTGACGATTTTCACAATCAAAGTAAAATAATTAATAGATATTTTCTACGTTTATACAAAAACAAGAGACCTCTACATTTTGGTTACATTCGAATGCGACATCGCCAACAGGAGCTATGGACTGCAAAATGTTCTTATTACTTGACAGAGTAGTATTCATTGAACGTTTTTCAGTGTATTTTTGGCCATGCAGCGATCTATGGTAATGTTTGTACTTCTGCATATATTTAGTAAAATAAACCCATAATTACATTGAAAACGGTTGTGAAGTGCTCTGTATCAAAGATACTTCAATTGCATGAGCACAATTACGGCTCATAATATGGATTTTCTAAATATATTTGTTCTAATTGCAATAATATATTCATACTAGGCTATGTAGCCTAATCTAATATTTCTCGGAAATGTACATGCTTGTGGAAATTAAAATGCAAAATATTAAGACTGCCGAAATCAGCCTGCCCTTCTATTTGATGATTTGTTGGATAGCCATATTCCAATTACAGCTAACTCCATCTGGATCCCGTGGCGGTACTAAGTAGAAAGGTACAAACAAAGATATTTAGCAGATTACGGTTTAAACGTTACTTTATCGCTGCTTGTCTGGCAATTCATGTTGTAAGCAAATTTAATTAGGCATGTGAGAATTCACTCATCTACTGAATAGTAACTCATTCTACGACCATTCTCACAATCAATACATGATCATAATTGCTCTTTTCCAATTGTCCCTACCTTTCTCACTTTTATTCAACCTTTCTTAGTATTTTACATACCTTTCTTCCTCTTTTCCAAACTCCACTATTTGTTTGTCTTATTCCTCCTTACTCTTCATTTCTTGCAAGTCTGTGATTGATAGTTGTTTTTTCCTTATAAGTATCGCCGTATTCCATGGTGAACAGCCTACATAAATGTTCAATGATTTGATGAGGTACTGAGCAGAAATTTACCTACCATACCTTCTTAACAAAGGGAGTAAGTTATATTATAATTAGCCAATCCCGTGATTGTTTTTTAAGAGACGCACATATTTCCTGGTAGTCTGTTATATTCCTTCCTACACCCCTGTTGTTGTATGGCTCTACACTTTTATACTGTTCAACTATGAATATTTTTTGGCATTATTCCTTCCATATATATTTGATTGAATTACATATAGCTTTACAACTATTCCTCTCTAGCTTTCTCCTCTCCACCTCCCTCCTCCTCCTTCCCTCTTCCTCCATGTCCATCGTTAATCTTTCCTCCTCAGTCTCTCTCCTTCCATCTACTTCTCTCTCTCCCCTTTTCATTCTCTCTTCCTCCTTCTCCTACTTTTTCTCTCACTCCCATTCTTTCTCTTCACTCTCTCTCCTTCCCTCTTCCTCCCTCTCTCCCCTGTTTCCTCTCCCCGGCCCCTATCACCAAAACACCATCATTTTCACACCCTCCCCGCTAATCACCCCGCTATCTCCCCTCTCATTAGTCTCTCTCTCTCTCTCTCTCTCTCTCTCTCTCTCTCTCTCTCTCTCTCTCTCTCTCTCTCTCTCTCTCTCTCTCTCTCTCTCTCTCTCTCTCTCTCGCTCTCTCATCATGCAGTAGTAATGATACACCCACACAATCTCTTACCCTGCAAACACACACACACTCACACACACACACACACACACACACACACACACAAACACAAACTTAGGTCACACACACATGAACGCGCTCGCACCCTCGGCGGAAAACTTGAAAAGATAGAAAAAGGGTAATCAGTGGTTGTGTTGTGTGTGTGCGTGTGTGTGCGTGTGTGTCCTGCTTAGAGCTTGTATATACCTATTTTATCACTTTTCATTGAGGTCTCTTTATTTGGTCTATATTACCTTCTACAATTTAAGAACATAAGAACATAAGAAAATCGGAGTCTGCAGAAAGCCGATTGGCCTAAGCAAGGCAGATCCCTGTCCCACACAACCCCAGTTCAATTACAAAGCCCAATTATAGGCTCAACACTCTAATACCCTGAGGATCATCTTACCAAAACGGTTAGAGATTAACGCAGGATTATGGGGGTATGCAGAGTGCTGATTGGCCCAACCCGGCTGATCCCCCTTCACACCCAACCCTTCTCGTCCATATGCTTATCCAATTTTATCTTAAAGCTCCCTACCGTTTTAGACCCCACTATAGCACTTGGTAGTCCATTCCACCCATCTACAACTCTGTTACCAAACCAATATTTGACTATATCTTTTCTGAAACGAAATTTATCTAATTTGAAACCATTGGTACGAGTTCTTTCGCTATCACTGAGCTTTAGTACATTTGTTATGTCCCCTTTGTTATTCCCACTAACCCACTTGAACACCTCTATCATATCCCCTCTAACTCTGCGTCTCTCTAACGAATGTAAACCTAATTTCTTCAACCTTTCTTCATACGAAAGATTTATAATATTATAAGAACATAAGAACATAAGAAAATGGGAGTCTGCAGAAAGCCGATTGGCCCAAGCAAGGCAGATCCCTGTCCCACACAACCCCAATTACAAAGCCCAATTATAGGCTCAACACTCTAATACCCTGAGGATCATCTTACCAAAACGGTTAGAGATTAACGCAGGATTACGGGGGTCTGCAGAGCGCTGATTGGCCCAACCCTGCTGATCCCCCTTCACACCCAACCCTTCTCGTCCATATGCTTATCCAATTTTATCTTAAAGCTCCCTATCGTTTTTAATCCCACTATAGCACCTGGTAGTCCATTCCACCCATCTACAACTCTGTTACCAAACCAATATTTGCCTATATCTTTTCTGAAACGAAATTTATCTAATTTGAAACCATTGGTACGAGTTCTTTCGCTATCACTGAGCTTTAGTACATTTGTCATGTTCCCTTTGTTAATCCCACTAACCCACTTGAACACCTCTATCATATCCCCTCTAACTCTGCGTCTCTCTAACGAATGTAAGCCTAATTTCTTCAACCTTTCTTTATACGGAAGATTTCTAATATTATGGATCATTTTTGTCATTCTACGCTGTACTCTCTCCAATGAATCTATGTCCATTCTGTAATAAGGACACCAAAATTGGACAGCATAATCCATATGGGGTCTCACTAATGACAAGTAAAGTTTTAAGATAACATCAGCAGTTCTGTTACTCACACTCCTAGAGATGAACCCGAGAATCCTGTTTGCCTTATTACGAACGCTTATACACTGTTTTCGAGGCTTCAAATCATTGCTAACAAACACACCTACTGTAGATCTTTCTCACAGTCTGAATTTTCTAATTCTAAATTAGCTAGTTTATATTTAACATTTGTATGCATCTTCCCTATCATTAATACCTTGCATTTGTCAATGTTAAACTTCATCTGCCAATTTACTGACCATTCATGTAAGGTATCTAGATCCCTTTGGAGGCACTCTATATCGCTATCTGAATCAATTGATCTCCCCATTTTAGTATCGTCTGCGAATTTACTTATCCTACTAGTTATACCTAAATCTAGGTCATTTATGTATATAAGAAACAACAGGGGACCTAATACCGATCCCTGGGGGACACCACTTTTGACTGCTCCCCACTCTGACTTGGTACCATTTATGCTGACTCTCTGTTTCCTACCAATTAGCCATGACCTAATCCATCCCAACAACGATCCTCCTATTCCATGTGCCTCAACCTTTCTCATCAATCTCTCATGAAGGACTCTGTCGAAAGCTTTACTGAAATCTAAATAAATAATATCATATGACTTGTCACTATCTACTGCTTCATATACCTCTGAGAAAAAGCTAAGCAAATTAGTAAGGCAAGAACGTCCCTGAGTGAATCCATGCTGAGAAGAATTTATTAAGTTAAATTTGTCTAAGTGGCTTCTAATTTTCGTAGCAATAATAGACTCTAGCAACTTTCCTATGATTGATGTGAGACTAATGGGACGGTAATTGGATGCTATCGATTTATCACCTTTTTTGAAGATCGGAACTACATTTGCAAGCTTCCAAGCTTCTGGAACTAAACCTGTTTCTAAAGACTTGTTAAATAAAAATGCTAATGGGCTACTTAACTCATCTCTGCATTATTTTAATACTCTAGCATATACCTCGTCAGGATCAGGCGATTTTTGAGGTTTCAGTATGTCAATTTCCTTAAGCACATCATTTCTACTTATACTAACTGTACTTAACATATTTTCTATACTATCACTATATGCCATATTGACTTCTGGAATCTGTGCCAAATTTTCATTGGTGAAAACGGAAAGAAACTGACTATTTAATGTACTGCACATTTCTAAATCATTTTCTGTTATTTCTCCTATGAAGTTTTTAGGGGGCCTATTACATCTCTAACTTTAGATTTATATAGTTGGTAAAAAGCTTTAGGGTTATTTTTTGAGTCACTGGCTATCCTTATTTCATAATTTCTTTTTGCTTTCCTGATTTCCTTTTTGACCTGTCTTGATAGAGTCTGATAGTATATATGTAGATGATTTTCGCCTTTCTTTATTTTTCTATATATTCCTTTCTTTTTTTTCCTATAAGATCTATTAGCTTATTAGTCATCCATTTTGGTTGGTTCTGCGGCGATCTAAATTTTCTTTTAGGGATATATTTATTTTGAGCATTGTGGAGTGAAGCAATAAACTGGTTATATGTAGGTGGCAAGTTTAACTCTGGCATATCCTGACTTAATTGCTTAACAATAGGGTCCACCCTTAAGTCTCTTCTTAGCCCACCATAATCGGCTTTTCTGAAATCTGGGATAAGTGTCGTATTCTCTTTAGCATTCCCTCTCCATTGTATATTAAAATAAATAGATTTATGATCGCTATTTCCTAGGTGGTCACCAATCTCTACATCATTTATCATATGTTCATTGTTACTGAAAACTAAATCAAGAATATTAATACCTCTAGTCGGCGTATCTATGAATTGAAATAAAAAACTATCTTGTACAACCTCAATAAACTCTACTGAATCGGAGTCGCCTATTTGGTGCTGCCAATCAATGTTCGGAAAATTAAAATCCCCCATAATGCACACATTGCTAAACCTTGATGCTATTTTAATTTCCTCCCATAACGATGTTCCGCCATTTCTACTCATATTAGGCGGTCTATATATAACTCCAATAACTATGGTCTCACTACCTTCGTTAACCTCTACCCAAACACTGTCATTATCATTATTTAGTCTAATACCTGATTTAATACAGCTTTTTAATGTACTCCTGACAAACACTGCTATACCCCCGCCCCTCCTACTTGTTCGGTCATATTTAAACAAACTATATCCTGGAATATCAAATTCTGCTAAAAAATGCCTAGATTCTGTATTAATCCACGTTTCAGTTAGCGCTATTATGTCTATATTTTCTGTGCTAACGAGTGCTCTAAGTTCGTTCATTTTGTTACATAAACTCCTACAATTTGTATAATATACCCTCAACCTATTACTTTTATTTGCAACTAATTTTCTATTTTTTTTTTAGCTAACTTATTATTTCCTGTTGAACTACTAGCTCTAAACGGAAATTCTACTCTATCAGTAATCTCATCTTTACTATCAGTTGCATGTGTAGTGTTATCGATACTACTATTACACATCACTATATTCGCACTATCTTGACTGATTATTTCTATTTTACTCACTGGTTTGTCACATGAAGTACCTGCTCCATATGGAGACAGTATTTTACTTACACACCCAGGTTTACCATCGTGTTGCTTTATCTTTACTCTCTTAAAACATAAAGTGAATCTAGCTATATGAGATACTAATCTGCTTAGTCTCAATGCAGGTAATAACACAGTCATTGCTCAATGTTACGCATGATGACCTTTTAAGGGCAGATATATATTTACTTGTTTATTTATTCACTTATGTATAAATATTTTTTATTTTGTTCTCATAGTTTCCTCCCTAACCCTCCGTCAAGATTATTAATATACCCCACAGGCCCCCTTTCGAGATAAATTTGTGCAGTTTTTTCGTAGAAAAATCATCAGTCAAATGCTGTTTCGCCCTATATTGCAGGCTCTCTAGCGCTCGCCAGGAAAAAAATCGACACCTAAATGGCACGACAGGTTTTAAAATTGTCAAACTAATTGGGCAAAATCCTTAAAATCTAAACAAATAATGAAGCTAAGCTTGAAGGAGAAGGGTGTCCAGAAACTCAACCGGCCCCTCCCTCCCCCCCTCAACATAAGCATGCAGAATGCAGCCATATTTTCAAATGCAATATAAAGTATGTTCTACCTGGTAAATCCATCAAAGGTTTTAGATTATTCTACAATTAGACAATTCTATTTTACACACTTTGCAATGAACGTACTGCATGTCTGTATTTTTTTTTTGTCATCTCCCTGACAAATACCGCAAGGTCTAGAACTCTAGACTATAGATGAAAGTATTCTTTTGTAACTCATTACATCTCTCTCTCTCTCTCTCTCTCTCATCACACTCCCCTCTCCCTTCTCCTCCCCTTTCATTATCTTTCCTCCCTTTTCCTGTTCCTCATTCCGTCCCCTCCTGCCATCTGCTCTTTTGTTTTAGCACGCAGATAAACGGGCAGGCGCACACACAGATACACGCACACACAGACACGCACATAGGCAACATTAGACAGGCAGAACTTCGGACAGACAGAGAGAGAGACAGACAGACATACGGAAAGAGGACGAACAGACATACAGTGGCATACACAGACGAAAATATGGACATATGAGTGGATAAATACACTGATATACTGTATACTGTGAGTATGAAAAAATAAATAAATAAATATATATATATATATACTGTATATATATATATATATATATATATATATATATATATATATATATATATATATATAATTATATATATATATACTGTATATATATATATATATATATATATATATATATATATATATATATATATACTGTATATATAGCATATATATATATATATATATATATATATATATATATATATATATATATATATATA
>JBAKBP010037451.1:15000-17297 GCA_037953745.1 Lithodes maja | reverse complement strand
GTAAAGAGAGATAGAGAGGGGAGGGGGGAGCGAGAGATGGAGGGAAGTTGAGAGAGAAAAAGAGAGGAGGGGGAAAACTGAGAGAGAGAAAAAGGGGAAGGGGCAGTGAGAGAGAGAGAGAGAGAGAGAGAGAGAGAGAGAGAGAGAGAGAGAGAGAGAGAGAGAGAGAGAGAGAGAGAGAGAGAGAAATTGTACATGATTTTTCCAGACATTTTTACACCAACTGAGCATATGAAAAACGAAGTACAATAACAATAATGCCAACAATAGATATAATATATATATATAATAATATTTATGAAACACCACCAACAACAACACCCCACCACCACCACCTCCAACACCAACAACAACCCACCACCACCACCTCCAACAACAACCCACCACCACCACCTCCAACACCAACCACAACCACAACCACAACTACCACCACCAACAACAAAAACACTAAAATCAACAACAAACAAATTTAATAAAGAAACACAAAATAGTAAGGCACCCAGCCAAGACATGTTTACACTACACGAACAAATAAAAACCATCTCTATATACAGAGAGTGGGAGACAGTCGGCAAGGGAGCAGAAAAAAACATATATATAAGAATGTTAACAAAAGCAGGGAACTAGACCAACTCTGTGTCTTTAAGGGGTTGTGTGTGTGTGTGTGTGGGTGTGTGGGTGTGGGTGTGGGTGGGTGTGGGTGTGGGTCTGTGTGTGTAGGTGTGTGTGCTTTTCTTCATTGTGTATTCTTATGTAGATTTGTACTATATGTATGTGTTTATATATATATATATATATATATATATATATATATATATATATATATATATATATATATATATATATATATTGTGACGCACCCAGTGCGTGGCAACGCAACCTGATTGTACTCCTTGGTACTCCACTGTACCGCCCGTACCACTGTACCGTGCTGGCTACCGTCAGCAGCTATGTATATTGAGTGTGACAACTTATAACTATGTTCTTTGTATCTCTGCAAAGGTCTCGTCATGTGCTAACCAGTGGTGGGTTTTGTTTTAAGCCATGTCGAGACCTTCCATTTAATATGTAGTATCAATAGAGAAGTTGATAGATAAGACAATGGGAGTTCAGAGAGAGAGAGTGAGTTGGGCTTCAGGCAGCCTTGCGCTTATAGCTAGGTGCGACAGGGTTGGTAGTCCATTGCCGCCTGCCTATGCTGCCTGGGCTGCCCATGTTGTCGTACAGCACATTGCCTGGAGGCTCGCTGTGTGTTCCATGATCAGGTTGCCTAGAACCTTTGAGATTCTAACATCCCTTGCCCTCTCTCCCAACTTCTCACGGTTGCACTCTTTCTCTCTGACGACATTACTCTCATTTCATTCTTCTCTCTATTTAAATGCATAACCTTCCCTTGAGGTCCTAAAGGAGTTTCAGCACTCACCTCTCGTATTACTCTTAGGACAAGCATATATTTACATGTATTA
This sequence comes from Lithodes maja, assembly GCA_037953745.1. Classification (NCBI taxonomy): domain Eukaryota; kingdom Metazoa; phylum Arthropoda; class Malacostraca; order Decapoda; family Lithodidae; genus Lithodes; species Lithodes maja. The sequence continues at coordinate 15,831 of JBAKBP010037451.1, read as the reverse complement.
GATTTAAGGGGTTAATGTGAACAGCGATCTTCTTGATGAGGATAGTTGGTGAACGTTCTACATGTTCACGAGTTATATGCCCCGCTCATCATCCAATTTGTGACTAGACTGGTGCCATGTGTAAGAGCCCGACCATGCCCAGGAGTTGTCTGTAGAGGGGCGAGGACTTAGCCTTGATTTGCATACCGAGCCAGGAGCGAGTGTAGTACCAGAGACTACAGCTCGCTCGTAGTGCCGGTATAGTAGAGTAACGTAATTTATCTGTCCTTGTGTTCTCTACAGTCTTTTCCTGGGTTCTCGCTTTCGGTGCTGGGACTCGTTGTTCCTGTGACTTGGCCTGCTAGCTAGAACACATGGGGATGATGAGTGGGATATATCTTTATTTTACTATGCATTGCAGCTCTCTTTAAGTTTATGTATGTAACACTTTACAATACACATTACTCACACACAAGACAACACTATTAATACTTTCATGTATCAATTAACTGCACTGTCGTTTTGCTGCTGTGTCCGGAGTTCTATTGCGTAGGGCGCATACGGACTCAGAGGGGAGACAGAGTGAGAGAAGCGAAGTAGCCTATGCGGTAGTAGGCTACCGGCGCAGTACTGTTGCCTGCAACCTTTTAGTTATTCCAAGTATAGATTCATTCTTATAATAAGTGACTACTATTTATGTTCCTTCCATGTGTATTATTAGGTATCTACTGGATCATGAACATCTTGTATGCTACATGCTAGTGCATGTTAGTAGGGGACAGTTATTCTAGTGCACGCGCTTTCAAGTAGGCGTGTACATTTGTCATTTAGCATTTCACTGTCATACCTTTA